>OY987266.1:16990162-17230547 GCA_963920665.1 Straminergon stramineum
GTCTTCCGCGTGCCGACGATGAAGTGCAGAAGTGATTTGCGGGATTCCATGGATTGAGGTGTCGGTTCGTGAGGGATCTGGTCGCCCTGGGGCGACGAGAATGTTTGGGTGAGTGCGTGAGAGCGATAAGAGTGGTTTGGAGGTCTTTCGATGGAGATCCGGGCTCTTCCTGGGCGTCTGAGTGAACGCGTGAGACCTGGGAAGGCCTTGAACGTCGTTTGATTGGGTTGAGGCTTGTGTTGTGCAGGATGACACGGACTACGTCCCCGGCGCTTTAGCCGACGGGAGCGACGAGGTACTGTGTGCTTCTGGCGTTTGCTTTGTATCGAATGAATCAGGGCGTGTGCATCGGGAAGAGCTCTTGTGCATTGCCTTCTGCGTAGACTTGTGTGCGGAGTCTTGGGTTGTGTGCACTGCTTGGAGTGATTAGCGTGTGTCATGGCGGGCGCGAGGGGTAGGGGTATTTGCAGTGCGTCGGGACGAAGCTTGTGAAGACGAAATTGATGTCTGACGGTTTGGTCGCCGTTGTCTCAGGCCGACGACGAGAGAACGTTGGAAGAAGAGGAACGACTTGCGCAGGAAGAGGGCGACGGAGACGCGAACGAGGTGAGTGATGTTGGGTGTGCTGGTGGTGTCTGGTGGCCTAGTGCGAGTTTTGTTCGTGTAGGTGGAATGGGGTTCCGTTGGTGTCGCGATGTGATGTGTATGCATGCAAGGGTTGGTGAGTGGTGCCGACTGGAGTTGGGTGATGGTCGAGGCACGCCGTAGGAGGTTACCGATTGGGAATACGCTGAGTTGCGTCGCGTGATGCATGTTTGTGTGGTGGTGGTGGTGGTTGTAGATCGATGCGCTGAAGTTGGAGAGCGAGATGCCGTTGGAAGAGCTATTGGCGCAGTACCGATCTGTAAGTGATCTTGAACTTTGGCTGTGGTGCATTCCCACTTCTCGCTTTGAGTGGGTGATTGGCTGGAGCTCTTGGGGTGTGTGGGAAGAAGGAATGGCGACGTGATGAGAGAGTGTTTGCGTGGGTGGGAGCGAGGTCCAGTCTTTGTGATGCGTGGGGTTAGGTCGTTCCAGAGGCTGTCCTGCTGTCGGGTCGGGCGTGTGCCTCGGTTTTGGTATTTTCGTGGGGTAGGGGAACATTTTGGTTTGCGTGACGCGGGAGGTGAGTGGGCCTCGATTTGCGAGGATGAAGGGTGTTTTCGGATGTGTGGAATGTGGGCGTCTGGTTGGTTTGCGGGTGTCGTTGGTTCCGGATTCGTGCTGAAGCCGTGGTTTTTTTTTCTGAGGCAGGATATGGACGATGGTGGAGAAGAGAGCGACGATTTTTCGGAGGATCGTCGAGATCGTACGAGTGAAGCTGGCACGAGTGGGAGTGGTAGTGCCGAAGACGAAGATGACGTGGGTGAGGATGCGCGGTACTCTTCGGATGTGAGAGAGAGGATGGGGGAACCGAGCACGAGTGGGCGGGATCATCGGGTCGCGTTGTCGAGCGCAGCGATAGACACGGCGGAGGTGAAGGAAGAGATCGTCGAGGCGAAGTTGTCGAGCCACGGCGTTGGAGCGTCTGGGAAGGTGTGGTCTCTGGACGATAGTGAGTCGCTTTGTGCGAGGGAGCCGGGTCGCGTGTTGGGATTGATGAGAGAAGTGGGGAGTTGTTTGACGTTGCATTCGGGGCGGTGAATTGTGTAGTTGCGGTTCCTCGTTGACGTGAGTGTGGGGCCTGCGTTTGGTTCTGTCTGTCGATGTTGCGTGGTTTCATGGTGTGGTGGGATGTGGTAGATGGACGTCCATGGAAGGCTGTTGCATTCTTCGGCCCATCACTTGAGGAGGAACGGGTTATCGGAAGCAGCGAGTTCGAAGGACTCGGTATCATCCACGGGTTTGTTGCTGGGAGGGTGGGACCAGGTGGATGCGGAGACCGCGGCAGCTGTGGCGAAGGTGAGTGAGGCCGCCAGACGCCGTGGCGATCGTATCCTGATGAGGTCGTCCGCTGAAGGCATGCGAGTCCGGGAGGCCGGCGGGGCATCTGAGGCGAGGGCCGTTGCGAAGACGGGAGAAGCGGAGGAGAGTGAAGCCCGGGGTGACAAGGTGTCCCCGGCTGCCCTACCTGTGACTCCTGACGGGGACGTCGGCGGCGTGTTTACGATGCGTCCGTCGGAGCCAGGGAGATCCGACGGCGCGGTAGCCGACGGAGGTGTGGCAGTGGAGTCGGAGAATGCGGTCGATGGAGGTTCGGTGGAGGCCGTTGCGGGAGACGGCTTGGGCCTCCGCGGCGGAGACGAGAGTGCGGATGCGAAGGACGTGGGTGGCGTCGAGGCGTCGAATGCTGCGGTGGTTGAGGATAAGAAGAGCGAAGACCGTTTGGCGGATTTTGCCGCAGCTGCTCAATCGGCGCAACCCACTGGGTACACGTTCTCGACGACGAAGGTGAAGACCAAGCTTCCGTTTCTGTTGAAGCATTCTCTGCGTGAGTACCAGCACATCGGTCTGGATTGGCTGGTGACGATGTACGAGAAGCGTCTGAACGGCATTCTGGCCGACGAAATGGGTCTGGGTAAGACGATCATGACGATCGCCTTGTTGGCTCACCTGGCTTGCGAGAAGGGCATCTGGGGCCCGCATCTGATCGTGGTGCCTACGAGCGTGATGCTGAACTGGGAGACGGAGTTCATGAAGTGGTGCCCTGCCTTCAAGATCCTGACGTACTTCGGTAGCGCGAAGGAGCGTAAAGTGAAGCGTCAGGGGTGGTCTCGCGGCAACTCGTTTCACGTTTGCATCACGACGTACCGCTTGGTGATCCAGGATGCGAAAGCCTTCAAGCGGAAGAAGTGGAAGTATTTGATCCTGGACGAGGCGCACCTGATCAAGAATTGGAAGTCTCAGAGATGGCAGACTCTGCTGAACTTCAATTCGAAGCGCCGTATTCTTCTGACGGGGACTCCGCTGCAGAACGATTTGATGGAGCTGTGGTCTCTGATGCACTTCCTGATGCCTCACGTGTTCCAGTCGCACCAGGAGTTTCGCGACTGGTTCTCGAACCCGATCAGTGGGATGGTGGAGGGCGCTGACCAGGTACGGGCGCGGCTTTTCTGTGTTGTTTGAGCTTCTGTGGGCCACGGAGTCGGAGGGGTTGAGGATGTAGCTTGGTATGTCTGTCGTTGTTGGATGCGGGTAGGAGCGGGATTTGACTGTTGTGTGTTTCAGGTGAACAAGGAGCTTGTGGATCGTTTGCACAACGTGCTGCGTCCGTTTCTGCTGCGTCGTTTGAAGAAGGACGTGGAGAAGCAGCTTCCCGGGAAATTCGAGCACGTGATCCGTTGCCGTCTTTCGAAGCGTCAGCGTAACCTGTACGAGGATTTCATGGCGAGCTCGGACACGCAGGCGACTCTTTCGAGCGGCAATTTTCTGGGCCTGATCAACGTGCTGATGCAGCTGCGCAAAGTGTGCAACCATCCGGACTTGTTCGAGGGCCGTCCGATCGTGTCTTCGTTCGACATGCCGGGCATCGAGTTCCAGCTGAGCTCGGCCGCGTGCTCGGCCCTGTGCAGGGGCCCGTTGGAAGCCGTGGGCCTGGAAGCGCTGAACCTTCAGTTCGGTGGTCTGGACGGAACGATGAGCCGGTGGGAGTCGGAGGAGGTCTCGAAGATCAAGACTCCGGGTCCGTTGATCGTGGAGCTGGCGAGTACGGGCGAGGACAGTTGGAAGGCGCAGGAGTCGCGGCAGAAGGCCAGCCGGGAGGTCCGCAGCGTGATCGATGAGATTCAGTGGGCCCTCCGGGACGAGAGGGAGAGGCGGAGGAGGGAGCGTGTTCTGGCGCTGTGGGCGGTGAACGAGTTGCGTTGCGGGCGGCAGCCGGTGTATGGATCCGACGTTTTGAGGAGGGTGGCGGTGTTGCATCCCGTGTACGACGTGCACCGGGTGGAAGGCCATCCGAGTCAGTACTTGGAGTTTTCGAGCGTCTTGTCGGATATGGTGCAGCTTCCGACGACTCGTTGCGAGCGCGTGATGGATTTGGTGACGGCGTTCATGTTCGCGATTCCTGCGGCTCGGGCTCCCGTTCCGGTGGCGTGGTGCAGCCATGCGATCGCCGGCGGGCCCGTTCTGAGCGGATCGGTGTCGGAGGACGCGCTGCAGGAAGCGAGCCGGCTGCTGGTCCCTCTGCGGCCCATGGTGGTGCGACGGCAGCTTTTTTTCCCGGACCGCCGTCTGCTTCAGTTCGACTGCGGGAAATTGCAGGAGCTGGCGTTGCTTCTGCGTCGCCTGAAATCGGAGGGTCACCGGGCGTTGATTTTCACTCAGATGACGAAGATGTTGGACGTGCTGGAGTCTTTCATCAACTTGTACGGGTACACGTACATGCGTCTGGACGGTTCGACGAAGCCCGAGCAGCGTCAGATTCTGATGCAGCGCTTCAACACGAATCCTAAGATCTTTCTGTTCATTTTGTCGACGCGCAGTGGCGGCGTGGGCATCAATTTGGTGGGCGCGGACACCGTGATTTTCTACGACAGCGATTGGAATCCGGCGATGGACTTGCAAGCCCAGGACCGTTGCCATCGCATTGGTCAGACTCGGGAGGTTCACATCTACCGCCTGATCAGCGAGAGCACGATCGAGGAGAACATTCTGAAGAAGGCGAACCAGAAGCGGATCCTGGACGATTTGGTGATTCAGAGCGGGAGTTACAACACGGATTTTTTCAAGAAGCTGGACCCGATGGAGCTGTTTTCCGGGCTGAAGGGGGTCAAAGTGGGTGGATCGTCGGACAGGATCTCCGGACCGGGCCGTGCCGCCGGATCGTCCTCTTCTGGCGCGGGAAGTCCGGACGAAGCGAGCGCGAAGTCGTTCGAACCCAAGGAGCTGTCGAGTGCCGAAGTGGAAGCGGCCTTGAAGAACGCGGAAGACGAGGCGGACTACATGGCCATGAAACGAGTGGAGCAGGAAGAGGCGGCGGAAAACCAAGAGTTCACGGAAGAGTTGTTCGCTGGTAATTTGGACGACGAAGACCTCGCGGACGACTTGGACGAGAACGGGAGGAGCGTCAGACCTCCGAGCGACGTGGCGTTGGTGGGTGGTCCTGCCGCCGGGGAGAGGGTCTCGGAGGACGGCGGGGCGTTGGTGGGAGCGGAGGACCTTCCGTTCGGCGAGTCTTCCCTGCTTCCCACGGACGCCGACGAAGAGATGGACATGCTAGCGGACGTGCGTCAGATGGCCGCCGCCGCCGCGGCATCCGGACGTGGGAGCGTGTCCTTCGAAGACCAGCTGCGTCCGGTGGAGCGTTATGCGATGCGGTTTCTGGAAGTGTGGGATCCGCGAGTGGACAACTTGGCCGTCGTAGCACAGGTACTTTGGGGACGTCCACTGGGTGCATTGGGGCGGTGGTGTGGACAAAGACTGTGTCTGTGATGGTGGGCAGTCCCTTGGCCTGGTGTGTGCGAGTGCCTGTTTCTGTAGCGAGGGTTCGTGGTTCGGTCTGTCCTTCAACGAGCGTGTTGTGTTGATTGCGTGTTTGTCGAGTGTGAGTGGTTTTGAATGTATTGAATGAGCGGGACGAGTGGTTTTGAAGCATCGTGGGAGTGCTGTTTTACGATGATCCTTGGGAACGCTGTCACTGTTCCACCGTGTATGGCGATGGTGGTCCGTGGAAGGGATGTCTTTTGGAGCGGTATCCGATTCTGAGCGATGATTGTGGTGAGGGTGTGGCGTTTGGGTGTGGGATTTCATCCCGATGGTTTCGGACTGAGTTGGAGTCGGCCTGTGACGTCCGGATCCGGAGGGAGGGTGTTGTGTGCGTCGCTATTTTTTGAAATATTGGTGTCCGTGCGCGCGCAGGTTGCATTCGAGGAGAAGGAGTGGGAGTTGGATCAGCTGGAGAAGCTGAAAGAGGAACAGGAAGCCGAGATCGACGAAGATAATGAGCCTTTGTTTTACGAGAGTACGTGGTGACCATTTCCTTTTCGGTGTGGGTTGTTGTCTGGATCGGAAGAGTCAGTCGATGCGATGTGGCCTCAAGTAGGCCGAGTGGGTGGTTTGAGAGTGCAGGAGTTTTTTTGGGAACGTCGGTTTTCTAGTGAATTTTGTAGTGCCTGGTCAGTTCGCATGGCTCTGGTCTGTTTATTCTCTATCTTCGGACGGTCTGTTTCTGGTGGGGCCACTGTCAAGGTGGATGTGTGCATGGGAATTGTGTTGGTCGGCTCTGGAAACGGTAGGGTGCGGTGATGGTGGGTCTGGCAGTCGAGCAGCAGTATTTGAGTCGGATGAAATGACCGAGTGTGGCGAATGTCTTGCAGCTTGGGACACAGCATTCGCCGACGAGGCTTATCGGCAGCAAGTGGACATTCTCGCTCAGCAGCAGGTGGGCACATCCCTTCTGGAGTCCGCCGTGCCGACGTTCTCGAGATCTTTTGAGTTTAGTTTTTGGAGGTTTCCATTGTTTGTGAGTTGTGCTGGTCGACGGTGGACGCTTGGATGGGAAGGGTGGTATGGTGAGACGCGGTCGAGCTGCGTTTCGGGTGCTCTTTGGTTGTTTATAGTTCTGGCAGGCGATGGGTATGTCGCAGGTCGGTTTGGGCGGTGGGCGGATGGGTTTGTGTGTTGTTTTGGAGGCGTTGGAGAGCTTTGAAAATGGATGTGGGTGGATGGTTCTGACGCACTCGGTCCTGAGCAGGAACAGAAGCAGCTGGAATGGGAAGCCATGGAGGCCGAAATGCGCGATGCGGACAGGTGAGGGTCCCGTTGGCTTCCTTCCGTGAAACTTGTGCCGTGTTCGATCGCTCTCTTCTTGGGCAAATGCCTGCCAGTTGTCTGGTGGGACATGAACTTGAGCGGACGTGGTTCCTCCAGGACTTCGGGTTCTGGTGCATCCTGGAGATCGTAGACGGTGGTTCTGACATATTCGGGGGGTGGTCGTGGATGGTTATCCTTGTTAGAGACCGGGTCACGAGGGATGTTGTGGGGGCAGTAGGTCGTGTTCTGTTTTCCGTTGGGCGGGTTTAGCAGCCAGTGCGTGAAGCCGAGTTTTTGACGATGCCGTTTGGGTTTGCGTCATTCAGGGCTTTAGCGGCAGCTGCTGCGACGGTGAGAGGCGCGGAGAACTTCGGTCCGAAGTCGAGAGGAAAGAAGAAGTTGAAGAAGGCCAAGTTCAAATCTTTGACGGAAGGTTCGCTGATGTCGGATACGGAAGAGGAGAATGCGGGAGAGGATTACCAGCTGGACAGGGGCGGCGACCCTTCTTACCGGGACGTGGAGTCGGAGCTGATGGGCCTCCCGCATCGGAGCCCGTCTCAAAGAAAGCGAAAGGCACCGAGGTTACTGGAGGAAGAGCTGTCGGCGGAGAAGCATTCGAAGAAGTTGAAGAAGGATCACCTGGTAAGAGCGGCAGGGTCCGCTGGGGTCGGTGTCTGTCGCGACGCTCCCGGCGCAAATAGTGCCGTTTGGGACGATGAGAGTTTGGGAGTGGACCGAGTGTGGGAAGATGTGGAGTGTCTTCGCTTCAGGAGCCTGATGATGGGAAGTGCGGGGAGGCTTAGGACGTTAGTAATGTCCGTGGACTGGATGCATGGAACGTGGTGGTGCTTTTGCTGACGCTTTGTTGGCGCGCGTCTGATGTGTTCGGGACTCCTTTGGGATGTGTTGTTTGCAGGGCAAAGGCAGGGCGAGGACGTTGGAGGCCAGTCTTTTCAGGACCATTTTCGGGATTTCCAGCGATCCGAAATCGTCGGTTGGTGGGGAGGCGAGCTCTGGTGGTCACGGAGGAGTGGGTTCGAGCATCGGGAAGGAGAAGGGTGGGAAGCTGATCATCCTGGGATTGCCGGCGAAGAAGGGACCTCTGGTGATGCTGGAGAAGGAGCGGAAGAAGGATAGTCTGAGGTCCCTGGACCATCTTCCCGCCGCCTCCGCGTGGACGCACGGGGAGGATGCGGTGCTTTGCGCCGTGGTGCACGAGTACGGCGGCAA
Source organism: Straminergon stramineum (assembly GCA_963920665.1). Taxonomy (NCBI): domain Eukaryota; kingdom Viridiplantae; phylum Streptophyta; class Bryopsida; order Hypnales; family Calliergonaceae; genus Straminergon; species Straminergon stramineum. Next base: position 16,998,122 of record OY987266.1, read on the forward strand.
CTGGCAGCTGGCGAGCGATGCTTTGGCCGGGGTCCCGGACGGCGGTGTGTACCGAGGTCGATACCGTCATCCCATTCACTGCAGGGAGAGATTTCGTCAGCTTCTGGCTCAAAATGCGGCTGCCGCGAGTGGGGATCCGACGAGCGAGAAGAGTGCCCAGAGTGCTGCGACGAATGCTCAGCTGAAGGTGACCGAGGTACGCGTTCCGCCGAGGTGTTGGTGTTGTGGAGTGTGATGGATGGTGTGGAATTACGTCGGTCGGGATTTGGGTCAGCGTGGGTTGTTTGTGATTGTTGTGTGTGCGCGTCACGTTTCAGGAACATACGAAGCGTCTACTGGATGCAGTGTTGCAGCTGCCCGATCAGGAGCTCCTTCTGCAGCGGCACTTTGTGGCTGTGTTAGCCGCAGTGAAGAGCGAGGGGAAGGGAAGTTTCCGGCAGGATCCCGACTTGACAGTCTCGTCCGTTGGGACGCACGCGCCAGGCGGTCGCGGTTTCGTCGCCCTGAGAAGTCTGGTGAAGTCCCAGGTCGCGTCGAGCAAGGTGGTGGCCGGGAAGTTGTCCCCTCGTGAAGTGTCGGCTGCTTTAGCTCAGGCCGAAGGAGAGAGAAGAGGTGCGTCCAAGTCCGCCGCATCGAAGGCGCATGCGAAGGAGTCCGGGTCGAAGGATCCGGTCGTTGGGGCCGAGAGCGAGGGCTTCAGCGTGACGCAGTTCCTGGTGGGATCTGCCGAGTACGGCGAGCCGAGTGCGCCGGACGGCGAGAGAGTTTTTCCCGCGCACAGGGCCCCGGTCGCCATGGGTTTGGAGGACTGGTTGGGTTTGGGTTTGGGTTCATCGCCTCCCGCCCGTTTCCTTTTGGAAGCCGTACGAAAGCTGGCGGAAATGCTGGTGGAGAATCGGTTCAGGTGCTGTATCCTCTCCCCCCCGCCCCACACCCCCGTGCAGGTTCCTTGTGTCGTGGTCGTGGGGTGTCCCTGAGTGTCGGAAGTCGCATTTGAGATTGTAGAGCGGACTTGGGCCTGTTGTGAGGGGAACCGAATGCGGTTTCATTGTTTGTCGGGGTCGTGGATGGCGGTTTTTCTTCAGGCCGAAGTGGTGCCGTTGTTTTTTCCGATGCGACGCGGTTGTGTGTTGACTCGTGGTTTGTTTTCGACATGGCAGGTTTGCCGCGCGGATCGGGTGGGATGGGGGCACTCGCGATTGGGCTGCCGCGGGTGGGTCTGGCACGGGCGTTCTGGGGCTGCACATTCCTTCGAAAGGAAGAGTGGCGGGCAAGAAGAGGCCGGCCCTCGACCCAAGCAAACCGCCGAAGGCGAAGTTGGCGAAGACGTCCAAGGCGGACGTGAAGAAGGGGCACGCCGGTTCCACGGCCGGCGAGCCGGTAGAGAACGGAGAGGATTCGGACTTCCCTCGGACTCGAGAGGGAGATGCGAACGGGCAGGAGAGAGATTCGGAAGCAGCATCGCGTCGGAATCCGTCGCTTTCTGGGAAAGTCGTCGTGAAGCGTCCGAAGAAGAGTGTCGCGAATTCCGCAGTGCCCGCGTCTTCGCCTGGTTCCGGCAGATTGGACTTGAACCAGCGGGTCGACCCCGCAGTCGCCGTTGCGGAGGTTTCCAGGAATGCCAAGAAGGTCGGAGCATCTGGTGGTTCCGCAGCAGGAGCAGCAGCAGCAGCAGCAGCAGCCCAGAGGCTGGGGGAGAAGTCTTCGGTGAAGAGTTCACAGTCTGGGCCAGCGACGAATCCTGGCCCGGGGTCTGGTCGTCGAGCGTTTTCAGGCCATGCAGGCGGTACCCCTTCAGCTGCAGGTCGTGAGTCGAAGGGCGGCAGCGGCGGAAAGCATGATCGGATTGGGAGAGGAATCGATCTGAACGGGTCCAGCGACGACGACGTGACCATCGTGGGGGTGTCAGCGGGCAGCCGATTTGCATCGGATGCATCGGAGGCTCCCATGGCAGGCCCGGTGAGGAGGTTGAAGCTCGCGAGAGATTGGACGAAGAGGACAAACGCGGCGGAGCGAGGCTCGTTGGAGGAGGCGAGTTTTGTCGCGTCGAAGTCCAGCGAACCGGGTTACGGGGGCGGCGTCCTCGACGAGGATTCGAGTCTGGCATCGCACCTGATGACGAGGCTCGCCGGTTCTTCGGCTGCGGACTTACTTTCGGCAGGGGCTTCCGAGGGTCTGTCCCCAGTGCAGTGGCCTCCCGCCGCAGCAGGCGCTGGGCCGTTGGCTTCGCTGAACGAGGATCTGGACTTCACGGCAGACCTGTCGTTTTTGGAGTCGGGCAGGCCGAAGTCGTCGGGGGTTGGGGGCCCTCCGTTGAGAAGCTCTCCTCCAGGACAGGCAGCAGGACGAATCCTGGGAAGGGGAGGTGCGTCCCCTGCGGTTGGGCGGTTGCAGTCTGCGGCCGTCCCGACCAGGAGGGGCATTTCGGAGCAGGAGCCGCGTGGTCCGACACCGACTTGGATGCTTGGGCCGCAACCGAGGCGGGTTCCCGACAGCCACGGGCAGGCAGCCATAGGTGCGAGCCACGAAGCGGGCGGAATTGATCTTTCGAGACCGGTGCTGCGGTTGGGTCCTTCCAGCCCCGTGCGACCTGCAGCGGCGAGCGGCGCGTCCGCGTTGCACCAGGCGCACACTCGGGCTCACTCTTCCCCGTCTCGCGGTGGGATGGCAGGTGTGCGCGGCCGGCCTGGTCCGCTGGGTGGTCAGCGAGCGTATGAAGCCGGAGCATTTACAGGGCAGCCGCTCGCAAGCCCCGAGTCTCCTGTGGACACGGGGTTGGGTCTGTCGCTCGGATCAGGTTCGCGGCATCGTGGCCGAGGCAGGCAGGTCGGAGATTAGCTTCAGGACTTGCAGCTGCAGTCGTTTCTGGGTAGAACGCAATGCTCTTTCAGTGCTTCTGGGTGCATTCCGGGGGGACTGCAGTTGGACTGGGCGTTCCGCTGGGCCGGTTGCATGTTGCCATTTTTTCCAGAGCGTAGTGACATTGGAGGCTCGAATGCCTGTAGGATATCTGAAGATATTAAGCCTTTTCTTTTCTTTCATTTTTATATTCATTTTCTCCATGACTTTCACTCTTTCGATTCATTCGATCTGTGCCCATTCTGCCTGCCTGCTTGGACAAGGGATTGCTCAATGCCTTGAGCGAGTGTGCTCATTCGGATAGGTTACTACTGGGGAAATGAAACGGAGATTGCTGGCATCTCGAACCAGACCGAAGAGGTGCCCTTCGGTATTGGCCACCGTATCGCTACTTTCAAACTCACAAAGTAAGGTAATCGTCAAGTGGATCGCTCTTGCAAGGAATGACGAGCCCGTAGATCGAGGCTCGAAGAAAAGAGAAGGTGTCCAACAGAGTCACCACCGTTTGTCATTCTTGCACCGAAGGGTTTGTCTTACAGGTACTCGTCAGATCAGGTGCGACGCTGAATCGGTAGCCAGCGTCACCGTCACGAGGGCTATTGTGCCTGCAGCCCTTTGAGGCGTTTGGTATGGCATTCATCCGGTCTTTATCCCTTTAATGACCGCTGATTTTCCACAGAAATTTCGGAATGCAAGCCTGCCGATGGATAGGAAACACGGTTGTCTGCCTTTGATAACGACATGAGGAGGGCCGCGGTCAAGGTTGGGAGATAGTAATACAAACTTACACACGAATATGGAGGATTACCGCTGCCTTATCCAGATTCGTCTATGTTTTTTTACCACTGATCACCTTTGAAGAATTTGAGCATGTCTATTGCAAGGTTGCGTTGAGAAGAGTGATTTGTGGAAACCCTCCCCTTTTCACTCAAAATTTCAATATTGAACATCTGCACTTCTGCCTTAACCCCTCACCGCCGAATGGGACGAAAAGTGTCCTTAGGTCAAATTCGAAGTCCTGTAACTTTTGCATCGGATGTCCGAATCCAATAAAACTTGTTAGAAAAGTTGTGCTCTCTCTTCTAGTTTGTGTGGTAAAATTTTCAGATCAATCCAATTTTTGAAAGCTGTACAAGTTCAATTCAAGTTCACCAAATTGTATTTGATGGCTGCAACTTCGGGGGCTTGTATCTCCTTCATCCCATGTTCTTTTTCAATAAAACTTGTTGGGTTGTGTTCCCCTTGAAGTCTAGTTATTGTGGTAGAATTTTCATGCCAATCCAAGTTGTTTTGAATGTTTGGGAGCAATTCGAAGTTCAAAATCCCAACATTTTTGAATTAGAGTGAACTTCGGTGGCTTATTTCTTCTTCATACAATGTCTGTTTCCAATAAAGCTTTTTGGAAAAGTTGCGCATACTTGTCTAGTTTTTGTATCCAAAATTTCATATCCATCTAAGAAGTTATGAGTGCTTGAGAAGCATTTTAGGAAGAGGTTCATTTTTTGATGTGTTTTTTGCAACTTTTCTTGCTCTTTTTTGACATTTCAAAGCCATTTTGCAGATACAATGTGTCAATTAAATGATATTTTTTTTCATCAATGTGTTTGTATGCCGATTCTGAATCACTTATTAGTTTGAAGTTTCTTCATTGGAGTAGATTTAGAAATCGAATTTCGCCCCCAAATGTGTTTTAGGGAAAATTTCAGCAACCTTTTTGAACACTAAATTATTATAATCTTTCAATCTATGCGGTCAAATGACACCAAATTTGTTGCACACCATCTACAACAAGTGCGCTCCAAGATCGTACAGTTGAGATCTCTATAACTAACTGAAATTTATAGTTGTAACACTTCAAAAGGAATGTTGTTTTTGGAGTTGTTTAGGCCTTTGGCGGTGGGGTTAAAATAGAAGGATTCTTTGTCCTCGACTATACACTTAGTGTCTTTCGTGACACTATTGGGTGAAGGGGCTTCCAAAGGATGTCATGTGAGAAGCATTGGCCTAGAACCTTAGTGACATGACAATATGCCATAATATATTGTTATGAAGAGTTGTAGTTGAACTATGAGAAATTTGGAAATTAGTCTTGTTGACTTTGTCCACAACATATGAATTATTTACATTCACATCAAAAAGTATTGAAAGCCTACATACATTTAATGAGGAGATGAGTGAATTTTATAAATTTTTGGTACTGTTCATTAGTTCTTGTCATCTAGTTACAATATCAATGGGTCCTAAGAAAATCTAATACCAATCTCACAATGTTCTACTAATTGTTGGCCTTGCACCCGTAAGGTGGTTGTGTGTTCTTAAACCCGTTAAGAACCAAGGAATAGCTTAGATTTTTGAAAGTGTGACAGAGTATTATAAAATGTACCATAGAAGAATATTTTAATGTCAATTTTTCAATAGAAACTATAAAATGTGATTCATAGATCATCTTCCTATGGTTACATGTACTACATAAACCAATATTTTTCAATAGAACTTGAAACCAAAGATTGAGATTCCTTCAAAAAATGAGTACACATGGAAGATGAGTAATCTTCTAAAGAATTTGTTTCCCTTTGGTTCAAAATGTTAAACTCTAATTATGGTGTTTTTTAAGGATTTTTGTTTAATTTATTCAATCAAGTTGTTTGAAGAGTGTCATTTCTTTAGTGGGAATGTCAGTTACATTTTGAGGTCAAACATTCTTTAGAAAAGTTTTGAGAATCTATACCATTCAATTGGAAAAGAACCAACACAAGAATTTAGATAAAAGGGATGGATAAAAAAAAATATGTATTTAGAACACTAATGTTTTGGGTCATTTGTTGTTTGAAATTTGAATGTTTTTTTCCTATGAGGTAATTCTAAAAACCTTTAAAAATTATCTATCTGGGTAAAAAATTAAAGTTGGATTTTATTTTAAGTTTAGAAGGTCAAATATAAACATACAATTTTTAATCAACCATTGGTCTCTATGAGAAGGAGATTGACAAAATGGAAAAGTGAAACACATACCTCCAAGTTCAACTTTACCATGGCCCCATTCTCTAACATGAATATCAAGGCTATATGGTAAGTTTGGCCATCAATCCAATAATAGTTCATTAACAACCAATGAACTCTGATGTAATAACAGTCCACCATTCTACTAACCCATCAATCCAATAATAGTTGATTCACAACCAATTAACTATGATGCAATAACATCCCATCAATTCAATAATAGTTGATTATCTCCTATAGTTCCTTGTCTATGTTTTCAGCAAAAGCGCTCCAAAACTACAATTTCCACTATAAGGGCCAAATTTTAGAAAGAAAAAAAAATTGGGGACATAGCTAACTATAGGATCTTGTGGTGCATAGGTGTGGGATGATGTGGAAAAATATTCCAAAATTTCCACAATGTGGATTGCAAGATATTAATGTTTGAATTGACATAAATCCTTTTTTTGGCAACTTCACTTCACAAGGTCACATTTGTATGAAAAATGTTCATGTTGTTGGTGCTTCTATAGAGTCTTCTTCAAGGGAAGTTGCCTACATGCTTGAAAATTTTCAAATCATTTGGAATTGTATAACATATAGGAAAAAAATAATAAATAGAAAGAAGTAGAGAATGAATCAAAATATGAAATTATGAAGAATTTAGCTATAGAATGGAAGAATGCCAATCCCAATGGTTGTAATGTTGTAATGAACAATCTACATCTTGCAATTTTATTTTTTCCAAAAATATTGAAAATTGAGTTAAATAAAGGACCTCAAAGTCTATTGTAGAGTTGAGAATCCATAATTGCCCACAAACTAAAACTTCTCATAAGTTTCATCTTATTGATCAAAATGGAATGATTCAAAGCTTTCCTTATATATATAAATGTAGAAAACCAATTTCAAATTTTTGTTTATAAAAATCGTGCATCTTTTGGATCTACTTGGATTGCCCAATCTCGAAAGAGAACTACATATCATACAATGACTTTTTGACCATGTAATCAAAATGTATGGAAATTGTTGGGCTTGAAAAAAAAAATATTTGTAGTAAATTGCCCCAAATAGCTATGTTGCTAATAAGCACAGTTTGGTCCATTAGGGGGTTATGTAAGCTTCAAAGTCAAAGTCATTGGGAGATAATTGAACAATATTTGACATTGAAGTCTAAGTTAGCTCGTGAGTGGTCAAGCAAAGGCCTTTATTAATGAAAAAACACTCACAAATTGCCATTTCTATTGTAAAGAGTATAAAAGTTTAAAAGAAAATTCACGTCTATTCATAGGATTGTGCACTAGAATAGCATAAGAATGTATTGAAGAAATTTCAAAAACTACGATGCAAAAGATTGTAAGATATTTGTATTTAAAGTAAAGATAGCACGTTTTTTGTCACCTTACTCAATTAGGTTTTTTGGCTTTGAATCTTTTTAACTTAAATTTTTTTTCACTTTTGATTTTGAATTTCTAATTTTTTATATATTCAGAATTGAGTTGAGGTTTGAGGGAAAAATTTTAAAAACATACTTGATTTTCATTCTTAAAGAGTTGTTATGTAGATGTAGGTACAAGATAGAAGGGAAAAACTAAATTGTTAATAGTTTAAGAAAAAATTGAAATATAGTAATCCCAAGTTGAGATTATTTTAGTAGGCGAACTCAAATATGTGGAACTTTTTTTTTATAAAAATTGTGAAAATTGAGTTTAGAAATGAATCCTACAAGATATTTTTCTTTAAGATGCTATAAGTGACTAGAAATCAAGATTCTTTATTAGTTTCTCATTACTAGTCTAAATTGAATGAATCAAAACTTTTTATTGGGGAAAAGTATTTTCCATGGGAAACAAAATTTCAAGAAAATTTATTTGAGTTTTTCTGATTTTTTAGGGTGTTGCCAACCGAAATGCTTTTAGAGCTTAGTGTGGCATAACTTTTGCTCATAGGCACTTATAGAAATAAAAATTATATCCTCCAAAATCTAATTTATGTATCTATCTTCAAAAAAGTTCCAAAAATCAAGTCAAAAATCAAGATCATAGGAGTCTGTTGAAACCTTCAAGTGTTTCCAGAGGGGACATTTGAAACTTTAGAAGTTAGGTACTTTTGGAATTAAGAAACAAGAAGAAGTGACACTATATTCCAAAATCCTACTTAGAAGTTTTTCATCTTTTTCATGCAACTCTCATAGTTAGCTCTTAACAACATTCATAATCCACCTTGTGGATGCCAGGACTCTTAGGGATTAATGAAGACCATGACAATGAAGTTTCTCAAACGCATCATGTATTTAATTTTATGTTATTATAAAAATATGGATTGAAAATCAAAACTCAAACTAATAATTGGGGCCAATTTTCATAAGTCCCAAATCCCACTAAATTCTTGGAATTAGATTGATGGAGGGTTGAAAATTGAGACTTGGGGTCTTCAAACTAAGTCTTAAGGCCTACAACTATATGAAGTCACAACTTTGTAATTTAGGGACCCATTTTAGTTGATGGAGTGTTTAAAATTGAAAGACTATATATGATTAGACAATTTTCATAGAATATCAAAGAATATTTGGTAAATATTTTAAAAGTAAATTTATAAATTCCTGTTCTTTAAATTTAGATAAATTTTACCTCCAATCAATTAACAACACCTTGTATTCTAACCTACATAGTTTTTTAAATGAACATTGGTGAATACACCAAGGCCTAATATCTGGTGAACTAAAAATGCCTTCATGACAATACTTTTTTGAAGTTTTGGTGTCAAGGAAGTAGGACTTAGAGCCCAAGTTGGGTTTGGCAAAAATAGAGATCCAATTTGGACTTCATGTCCCAATTACTATTCTGTATATAATCTGTCAAGGTCTAAAGAGCCTAATTTAGGCTTTTAAAAAACTCAATCAAAATTTATGGATTTAAGAGAGGTTCCATGCATTTTGGGGAGGTTAGTTAATACAACATGTCCATAGTTAGTACAACATGCCCATAGAACACCACACATTAGAAAAAATTTCAGCCCTCAAAGGGGTTGCTTCCCTTTGAGAAGTTCCCCTCAAAGGAACGTACAGCCCCTTTGAGGAATAGTGGTCACTATTCATCATCAATGATGAATAGTGCCACAATAAAAAAAATATTTTAAAATGTATATTTTTTAATTAAAAAATATTTAAAAAAATATTATAATAAAAATAATATTAAAAATAATATTAAAATAAGAATAGCAATCTGACGTGGTGTCACTAATGCCACATCGGATCTCACGATTTTGTAATTTTGAATTTATTTTAAGATTAATGTTTTTAATTATTTTTTAAATATTTTTTTAATTCTTGAATTGAATTGTCCCGCATGAATGAGGCTCTGCAGTTCGCTGGCCGGGGAATTTTTTTTTTTTTTTTTTTTTTTTAAACCACAGTTCCCTGTCGTTCCCTGCTGTCCAAGACTCAGAGCCCCTTAGAGGGTTCATATTTTTCTAATGCAAGTCATCATAGGCTACGACAATGATGTCTCTTGTTGATGTACATATGTATATGAGGAGGATGTATTGCTTGCGCTAGGACTTGTGGCTAGAGCAAACGAGTAAGTAGATAGGTTGGCATAAAGATTGTGGGAATGAGTGGGTGTTTGCATGACAAAAGACATCCTGAGCTTGCTAGAGTGTGTATGGATGGATGAGTGATAGTGATGGTGCATCAATCACTTGGGTGGGTCACCTTCTCACCTGAGCATTGGAGGGTATTGGAGGGCCTAATGACTCTTATGGACTATGAGGGTCCTCCCCCATTAAAAAATATCTACCATACTAAGTTGTAAACAAGCTAATTTCTGCCAATCTTTTATTTCAAATAATAATTTTTCTTCATAATCCCACAAGGACCAACCTAATTGCAAAATTCCCCCCCAACACACTTGGTCCATTACCAAAAAGAACCTTCTTTCATCTAGAACCTCATTCTAAACTTTTCAATCTCAATCAAAAATTTTCAAAAAAATTCAACTAGTTTATAACTAAATGCCATTACTCCTTGTGCATTGGTATGAAGCTTCATTTCACATCATTCTAATAAGTATTGCATGAGTTATAAAATTCTAAAATTGCAATGTCAAAGTTGATAGCTTAAAATATGTTCCAAAAAGAAAGAAAGAAATCTTATTTGGTTTGATATATAGATACCTATAATAAAACCTTTGAGCCATTTAATTTTGACTTATGAGATAAAAGTTATGAGGAGTTTTATTTTGTGGGCAATAAAGGTAGAAAAACATGCAAAGTTATTTCTTGTATAAAATTTTAAATTTCAAAAAATCAAAGAACAAAAGAGGATATAGATTAATTTTTAGAATTAATACTATCACCAATAGGATTAACAATTCTCAAATTCTTGTCATAGTTACTAGCAACTTAGTCTTTTCTTTCATTAAGAACACTTTATAAATTTATTAAAGATGTATTTAAAATTTGATTTGTTTGAAGAAGAATTCATGTATTTTAACCCATAATTTTGCATCATATTGGTTAAATTGCACAAGTTATAGGATACAAGGATTTCTAAAAATGTTAAAAGACAAAACATGAACATTAGAAAGGGTTCAAAGAATCTACTTTATGAAGTGTAGGCACATTGACCTTGCAATTATTGGGGGATTCTAATCTAAACTTCTTGGAGAATATGCTTGAACAAGTTAATCCCTAAAGGACCATAAGGCCATTAGGTGGCTTTTGCAGTATGGGATTTTCTACCCCACTATTTAGGGTTTCTAAAAGACACTATGGTTGAATTTATTTGAGACTAAAAATAGATGAACGTCATAACTTTGCTTTAGATATGAGTATTTTGAAGCACTTTGAGGCCTCAAATCTCTACAAAACTTTAGAGGATATTATAAGACAAGAATAATACTAAAGGAAACATCATTATAAACCAGCTTCATCTATAGATTTGTTCATTGCATATAGTATGCTTAAAATGCTTCCAAAATTATTTTTTATACTTTTTGTACCATTTTCTTACAAAAATTCACTAACATTTTACATGAGAAAATTTAAGGTTTAGGATTAGAACTTTGCTTTTTACACTATGAAGCTTCAAATCCTCAATTTCATACATTTCATTCATCTTCTATAATAAATAAAAAGCTGGAATTGAGACTTTAACCAATACCAAGATGATGCGGAATTGGGATTTAGTGAAATCCAGCCCATAGTCAACTTTATCAAATGAACAAATTCCTAATTACCCCCTAAATGCCCAAGGCCTTTTTGAGCTTCTTGAAATTTGCTCTAAATTGAACAAAAACTCAACATTTTGATTAAAATGAATATATATTGTAGCCATAAAAATTCAAACTAGACATGTTAGAGATCATATGGGAAAAAGAAACATGACGATATCATTTACAGATTGAAAGATTATAATGTTTGACCATGAGGGTGTTAAAATTGTGAAAGTGATTTGAAGTCTTTCAATCCACTTTTCACACATCAAATCTAAAAAATTGGTCACCAAAAAATATAAGGTTATAGGGCATAACATGCATAAGCCCAATCAATTTACAACTTCTCAAAATCTACCATCTACAAATTTTCTAAATGAAGATCTAATGTGATTTTTTCTCCAAGATCTAGTGTATTTGAGGCTCATTTTCAAGAGACATCAACACTAGAAAATCAAAATTTGCAATGGACACCCTTGCATAGAATCTTGAATGGAAAAAATTAGTAATTCATTTTCAAAATCAGATATTTGATGTTAAAACTAAAATTCAAAATAAAATTTCCAAAAATTTTAAATACTAAAAAATAGTAAGGTTTTATTTATCTTCAAAGTATTGTGGACATGAGATTTTGCTTGGCTTTTGCATTTAGGGATTAATAAGAACAACCACAAATTATAAAAACAACTCAAAGACCTCCAATTCAAATACATAATATCCACTAAATTATGGAAAATATCATAAATAAATAATTTAACCCCTAAATGCCCAAGGCACCAAATTTTGGTGTTTTGAAAACTTTGAAGTTAAGTGAAACCCAACCAAATTGCTATCATTAGTAGTTTAATTTTTTGGAGAACTCTTTTTGAAGTCTAGTTTTAGGATCAAAAAACCAATCTTAAAAATGAAGGATTATGATTTTTCTATTCATGATTTTTTGCAAGGATGCCCATTGCAATCTTGACTTCCCGTAGTGTTGAGGGCTCTTGGAAATGAGCCTCAAATACACTAGATCTAGGAGGAAAAATCACATTAGAAATTCATTAAAAAGAATCATAGAATAGATTTTGAAAAACCGTAAGTTGATTGGGGTTGTGCATGCTAAGCCCTATAACCTCATATTTTTTTAGTGACCAACTTTTAGAGTTGACATGCAAAAAGAGAATTGAAAAATTTTCATACTTTTAACACCTTCATGATCAAACATTATAATCTTTCAATTCGTAAGTGATATTGTTATGTTTTCTTTTCCTATGTGATCTCTAACATGTCTAGTTTGAAACTTTGAATTTTTATGGTTACAATTCAAAAGAAATTGGTATAACATATGAAAACAAACACCTCAACTACTAGGATCCAATATACAGGAAAGACATGATATGGTAAGATTATAAGATTTAGGACATGCTCAAATGTACATATTTTTGCTTATGAGAAATGTTCAAGTGTTGGTTTTATTTCTCTAAATTAAACAAACGTTTATTTTGTTTGTTTTGGAAGAAGGAAGATGGCTCTACATGAATCAATAATATAGACATGTTGGAGAAGTTCCAATTATTTACTATTAATTTTAAAAGTAGTCTCACTAAATTTATGTCAAGCACTTAGGGGGTAATCTCTAAAAGAGATGGCATTCATTGGGGTAGATTATGTATGTTTTCAAGAGTTTACTACTAGAGCTATAAGAAATAGATGGATTACATTCAAGTACATTGAAAAAAAACCTTTTGTCTATTCTTCAATGATGTGACTAGCATAGTGCTTCATGATTACTGTGCAAGGTTCAAAATGAGTTCATATAGTGATGGGAAGAAAAGAAAATCACAAAAATAATGATCCAATGTCTAGATTCTTCTCATTCCATGATTCATTTTTCCTACAAGGCTCAAAATCTACATCCATTAGAAGAGATATGGGGGCAAAAAAATGCCCCAAGTTCCCTACAGTTCCCAGACTATAGGAACTGGCTACAACAATAATCTGATTTGGTCAAGACCATGCCATGTCTGAAAACATTAAATATTTAATATTCGTTTTAAAAAAATAAATTAAATCAAATTTCCATTTTCCAACACTTTTTGGAATTTTTGGAATTTTTTTTTGAAATTTTTATGTTTTTATTAAAAAATTTTGACAGTAGTGGTTGGTTCAAAGTTCCCAAACTATAAGGGGAACAATCTTGAATCGGCCTTCCCTTGTCCTCAAATCTCTCCTAATGGACCATCTTTCTAAGGTCTTAGAGGTTAACCTAGTGAGGACACTAAGATCAAAAAGTTGTGAACGGTGATTTTTTAAATTATTGTAAAAATGAAGAATGCACCTATTGATTCATAGGTCAGATCATATTTGGCAAAGTACCTTGGTGATAGGTCTCATCCATTCAAGATAAACCCCTAAAAGACAAAACCTATGACCACATAGTTAAACTTGAAAGTTCTACACTTTGTATCTTCCATTTCTCTACTATTTATGAGTGAAATTTTTTGGTTTTATTTTTAAAAGGTGAAATCACATGTCTTATACATGTCATAAATTTTCAAATTTTTTTATGAAAATTTCAAATTTCAGTGAACTTTTGAAGAGAAAATGAAGAAAATTCATATCACAAGCAGAAAAATGTTTCAATAATCTATAAATTTTAGAATCAAATTACATTATAGAGTAGAACATAATTGTGGTATAAAAGAAATTCTATGTCACTCTAAATTTAAAAATATGGTTATAAACCGTCAACTTCAAACTTCAATGAATGCTATATTAAAGAATTTTTCAAAAGAATTCAAGTGGAATAGAAATTGCACTTTAGAAGCTTCATTTTCTATTTTGCTCAAAAGCAAATGAAATAATTTTGAATGTCAAAATCAATTTTCAAGGGGAAAAAATTCAAAGTATTGAAATACACTAGAGTTAATTGTAAAGTCATACAAAATCTCTATTTTTGTGGTGCCTCTATCAATAATTATTCTAAAATGCATTTGAATTCTTCCTTTATTTGAATGTTTTTAGGAATGACAACAAGGCATGGCTTATTTGACTTCATTTTCTCTTGGAATGTCAACTGATCTTGTTGCATGAAAACTAATCATGTCAAGTTGACTTCTTCCTAAATGGAGGTTTTGATTCCACCTTTTCTAAAAGAGGGAATCAAACTCAAACTTGCACCACTTGAGGTGTTCATTTGAGTTTGATCTCCTCTTTTTTTAAGGGTAGGACTAAAACCTCCATTTAGGAAGAAGCCAATTTGACATGATTAGATTGCATGCAACATGCTCAGTTGACATTCCAAGAGAAAATGAAGTCAAATAAGCCATGCCTTGTTGTCATTCCTAAAAACATTCTAGTAGTGTAAGAAGTCAAATGCATTCTAAAGTAAGTATTGAACTAAGGTTTCAATAATATGGCTTTACAATTACCTCTAATGTATAGTGTTTCTCCTTTTTTAATACCTAATAATCATTTACCCTAAACCATCCCTTGACAAAATTCCAATCTCCCTTTTCTCCCTTCAAAATTACTTAGCTTATAAAAGGTCTCCCTTCTTGTGAAGATATGCACCGGTAGTTTAGGAGTCACATGGAATGGCTTTTCGAAGTCTAACATGGGATCCTAAATAAATGACTCTTCACCTATGCCACCTACTTACTTAAAATGGCTAAAGTTATTTCTCTTACCAAATTTTTTTTTAATGAACTACCCAAAATAAAATTAAAAAACAACTGAAATGTCTTCAACTTATGTCAATGATTTGATTATAGCATCAAAAAAATTGCACCCAAAAAATTGGATGAAAATCATCCATTCTTCAATATGCACAAAGCAGCCTGTTTGGCCATCCCCAGGACACAAAACGTGGGGATTCATTTCGAGTGATCGGCTTCACTTGCTGCAGCGCTCATGATGGCCGCGCTCGGCACTCACCAAGTTGCAGCAAAATTGGAGCTCGGACGTTCCACAGCAATGGGCGGGGGCGGCGGCGGCGGCTGCGTTTCCAAGTTACGCCTCCTCGCAGCTGTAGTGAGCCCTATCTCCTTGCTCATTCTATTACTGCTGTTGCCATTACCCAAGCTTTCATGGCGGCCATGCCAATGCCAGCCCACAGAGACGGAATTCGCAAGAGAATCGCAGGATTGGATAATTCATACTGGTCCGAGTGATGTGGCGTGGCTGCAGCAACAAGTGCTGCCGCTGTCACCCGCTCTTGCTGGCGCAAGCGATGGCGCGTGGATGATGCCTCGCAAGGGGATTAACCCTCGGCCTCGCCAGCAGCAGCTCTTCGACCTCCGCAGGTACGGAAAGATTAGGGCTCGACAAGGAGGGTGGGTTTAAAAGCATTGTTGATTTACTCATTCGAAATTATAGCCTCAACCCCTTGTAACAGTCTGAATGACGAGTTATGGGTTGGAGGAAGTGCATTATTTATAGCACTTCAACGCGACAAGCTGCCGATTTCATGAGTACACCCAGAAATGCGCAAGAAATCAAATTATTTGTCAGTAGGAGGCATACTACAACTCATCAAAAAGGCATTTTCAGTAGTTTTCCAAGAAGATTTTGCTCAGGGTACTTGGGTTGGAATTGAGCAAGAATTTTCAAATTGAAACTTTGAATGCGATCTGAATAGTTCTTCTAGGGACTTTTATACTCGCCGTTCCAGCGTATACGCGGACATATTTAGTCGGTTCCTGCCCCTCCATGGCCAATGAGGTGTGGAGGTCATGACGCATTTGTTCCATTGCAGGTTTCATGGCATTTCGCATTACGAGAACGGCAGTCGCATTAGCATACCAGTGCATTGTCCGCAGGCGCTTCTCGTGGAGCCTCACCACAGCTACTACGGCGAGCCTTGGTCCGGCGGTCGCGACGTATTCGAGTTTCTCACCTCAGCCGTGTCACTCCAGCCACACCACCACGTCCTCGAGATAGGGTGCGGCACCTTGCGCGTCGGCTTGCATTTCATTCGGTTCTTGCACGCATCCCATTTCTTCTGCTTGGAACAAGACGCGCTCTCCCTGGCGGCGGCGCTTTTGTACGAGCTTCCCGCCAACGGACTTCTCTGGAAACGCCCATCGTTGCTCCTCGGGAAGGATGTATTGGAAGCTGGAGAGCTTCTACTGCAAGGGCCGTTGTTTGATCTCGTCTATGCAAGTGCGGTTTTCTTACACATGCCGGATGGGGCTGTTTGGAAGAGCGTCGAAGTGCTGGGAAAGCGCTTGACTGTGCCGAATGGACGGCTGTTTGTGTCGCATAATATGAAGTTTTGCACGCGGTTGTCGCGGAGGGGATGTGAAGTGCGTCTCAGGGAGGCGGGGCTGCTGTATGTGGGCAAGCAGACGCACGATAGCCTGCTGTTTAATCACTTCGAAGTTTGGCATGAGTTTCGGTGTCGCAGCCACGAATATTTCTGAGACTTGGGTTTTGTAAGGGGCAGCCCAAATAAAGCAAGGTTGTGGCAGATGTCGGAAGATGATCGATGGAAGCACAGCATACCGATATTCGCTGATGCACGGTATTCAATGTCGAGATCGGCATGCACGCAAGATCTTGGAGTAGAAACAGTCTTGACAAAATGAAGAGATTCTCGCATCCTGGTACTAACGCTTAAGTTCTGAAGGACCACGGATTCGTGGGATGAGAATTGGATTGATCATCTTATGAAAAATTAACCTATGAGATGCAACTATAATCACCAAATCAGGCTTGACAGAGGAAGTACATGAATCAGATAAAAGAAAATGTTTGTATGAACTCAAATTTGATAATAAGAAAATATGGGACACAAGGTTCTGACAAAGGTAAACATTCATTTCACGCATACCGACATTCCCAGCTTCTTGGTCTCGAAAATACAATGTTCAGGTACGCAAGTTCAGGCATACAATCATACTTCTCAAAGACTTAACGTCTTCATTCTTGCCATGTAGAGGTAATTCAAACAAGCAGAATTCAAACTCTTGGCCTCCAAAGGATAGAGGATTCGTGGGTTTCAAATGATAAATCGATATTGAGAAAAATGTCATTAAGGTAGGGTCAAAATTCATGTAGCCAGAATCAGTAAAGAACATTGCTTTGGTATAGGAAATGACACGCATGTTTGATCGGAGTTGCTCTGGTGCTGCAGCAATCGCTTGCTTTCCAAGTAGGATCTACCCAAACTTCCTCACATGCACTGTAAATGTGGCTTTCGTCACTGCAAATTTCGTCACAGTAAATGTGGTTTTCGTCCCTTCGGTTTTGGGACAAAAAATAAAATCTGGCTAGTCTCCATATGGGAACTAAGAACATACATGAGGCCCAATTGGGGCCTACTCGTCCAAATACCGTAGTCCAGGTCAAAATTGATTTACATTTCGGACAAGAACTAATACAAAGTTCAAGGAACATGCACTCTTGCCCAATAACCAATGATTATACAATATGCTAGCTAGTGCCAATTCAGCACAATCTGCCATCAGTATCTCATAGATACTTCGCCAACCATGTTAACTCCTTGTCGTCCTTGAGAGCAAATTGTACATCGTCACTGCAGAGACCCGAGTTTAATAAGTAAAGCAAAAAGACCACTTTTTCTCAAATACATAGTCACAGCAGATGAAATGAACTACTCGCATGAAGAAATAAAGATCTTGTATTGAATAAGGACAGGAAAGGGGACCAACCAGGGAAAATTAAGTTGCAATTTCTGATGACGGTGACGTATGGCAGGCTCACATAACAATATTCTAGAGGCTCCCAGTTTGCACCTGTGAAAAGGAATAGTCAGAAACGATTGTTCAGTGTTTCTATCTTCTGTTCTTCGATACAGGTAAGAAGAACCCACATGGAAAACTTGGATTGCCTGATGAGATTCTTTCCAACGACTGCCCCAAGAAAACGTGCCCTAAAGATACCCATTATTGCCACTGACTAAAATAGTCACCCTTAGACACAGGGCATATATTGATTAGGAGGATATAGGGTAATTGAACAGGGAACATATTGCCCTTTAACATCTTTTTCGGGGTTTAACTTTTACGTCTCGATCAATAAAATATTCTAATCTTCATAACTATTGCGAACAATATCCAAATAATGAGTTCTTGGGGTGTTGAAACCCTCTCATTTATTAACAAGAACATATCAAAATCTGCTAAGCCTAACGCAATAAGTGGCAATTTCTGATGTCCCTTTGTTGACAAAGCCCTAAGTCGAGCATAAACTTTGGATTTTCTACTCGCTACATAATACAGAACTGGAAGTCTTACCCGAGAGTGAGAATTGAATCTTCGCCAGGACAGCTCTCATTGTGCGTCACACAAAGGCGAATAAATGAAGCTACAACCTGCAACAAGGCCACGCAATCATGAAGTCCTTCAAGACAGCAAGCAGGGATTGAATACCATGATCAAATTTATGTAGAGGTTTCACAATAATAGCCATCAATTCTACTAGCTCACCTTCTCGAATGTGGTTTCCACCATAGTAGTTCGGTGTTGCTCGATCACCATGGCTACAAGAAAGATCTTGGAATATCTTGAACATCTCTTCATAAACTGCATATCACCAAAGAGCGAAAAGACTTCAGAACTAGATAAACAATAGCCATCTTGAATAAATTGGGCATTAGCAATTTGACCAGTTAAATACTACTGTAGCACTCCTAAAGCAGGGTGCACACGATTTACGCAACTCATGCCACTTGCAAATTGATCGTTTCTTTCAGATCAAGTGTATCGAGAGAGGAGACTCTGAAAGTAAACCACTTAGCGCCACAAATGTCCAAAATGGATATCATGCTTCTTTTGGTATTTTTGAAAGGATTATATGGGGACTTTCTTTGTTCGATTTATTTTGAACCAAATGCATAGTTCTTGAACGACTCCAGTGATAAAAATTTGAGACCCATCTATATTACATTCTTCACAATACGATCACTCAAATTGGTCATTCAAAAAACCACGAAATCTCTGCCCTTGGAGTTAATGCACTGTGCCATGATCTTCTACCTGAATATGGGGCGCCTGAAACATCTCTGCAATGGCTGCCTCAATGTCACTCATGCCAATCAGTTGGCTAGCCGTTTGCGCTATTGTGGTACCTCCTTGAAGAGATTCTGAAACAGATGGTGGAGTCGGTTCAGTGGTCATAAAACTTGTATTAGGAGGATGTATCCGAAGCTCAGTAATCTCTGCTGCCCTTCTGCAGAGCTCCAAGGCTCTTCGGGCATCTCCCGATACTGCTGCGACCTGAAGGTACAAAAAGATCAGGAGCTAGTAAAATACCCGGCGAAATTGGATGCCTCTCTAAGCACGGTAGAGTACAAGCACTACAAATATATTATGACATTTCTTTTACCTCGCTATAATTAGCCACACCCTCGATACACATGCTTTGATAGAGAGAAGCTAGGATGGGTGCTGCAAGTATGAAGAGGATAATAACCAACCTTGCGAGATGCAAACTCAACAGCTTGTTTATCGAAAGCAGGAATTCCCTCCAAACGGGTAGCTAATATCTGCTGAAGTTGAGTGTGGGAGTAAGGACCGAAAGATATCCTATGGAGTCCTAGTCGACTGGCGATTCGAGGCAGCATCCGCTCAGGCAAGTCCATCGTGTTGGCGATACCTGTTGCAAGTGTATTCTTTGAGTATTCCAATAGTACATCATTTTACATTTATCTCGTTGTTGGTAAGATGTAATCCAAAGGTCATACTCAAACTAAGCAGTAATTCCAGCTAACTGGAATCAATTACTGACTGTCTGCACTCCACGTAAGCTAATTGTGCCCATGCCAACGGTGTGAAGTGCAAAGTCCACGCACACCATCCAAGTAGCGGACGCTAGCAAAATTGGAAGCTTTCAATTGTTATGTTTCCAGTGCGGGCATGCAATAGGTTAGTCTACTTCTAACTATCTAATGGTCCTTGACACCCCACTTAGCTAAGGGTGCTACTTGGTTTGTGTAGGAGGAGCCAAAGAAGGTAGAGACCTGTGAAAGAAAAAATTGAAACAAACCCGAGATAGAGGAGAACCAGAATTAGACTTAGCATAGAGCTTTAGACTACTCTAAGCCTGAATGTAGCATACAATAGATCCAAAGCCAAGAAAAACTTTGGACGGATTGGCTACATATATGTAGTACTGTAAGCAATAGATAGGTACCGGGAAAACTAATCACGGGAACCAGGCGAGATCTTACCGATTACTATGAGGCGCGAGTTGGCACGGCTTGGCCAGTCGAAGAGATTGTAAAGAACCTACAAAGCAAGCAAGCATGTAAATAAGCTACCCAGCACCAGAAGGAAAACTGAAATACGAGGTTGCTAACTCAAGAACTCCAGTGCAAGAAAAGTTGTCAAAGTAATGTACCGATTGACTGCGCGTGACCAGAAGATCAAGCTCGTCGACCAAGAGAATGCAAGGGCGGGCATGCAGGCCCTGAAGGGGCTTGCCATTTGAGAATCGTGCATCAAGAAATTGTAGAGCTCGTCTCCAGCCACAATGTTGACCAGTCAACGCTTCATGAAGCACCTGCACACGTATTACACATAACCCACAAGCATGGGATTGTGACGACAGCTAATCAGAGTTCCTGAAACTGCAAGTACTGAGCACCAACATTTTTAATCATCTGTCTGAGCATGCACATGACAACATCATTTGATGGATACAAGAGTATATCCGGATAATGTAAGTAGAATTTCCAGTTACACCCCAAGAACTGATTTTCCAAATGTGATTGACAAAGTGAGACAGACCAAAGCCTTACTGAAGGTGCCACTGACCATCAATAAAGAAGCCTTCATTCTTAACTGTAAAATTTGAGAAAATGTAGAACACATAAATCAGCTGTGCAGGCAACCAAGCAAATAAAACTGAAAAGATTGAAGCATACAGTGTAAGCATGCTCGGGAGAAGGCAGACGAAGTCCATTTATCTCCACAAACCGATAAGGCGGCAGTTCACCATCATCCACTTTGGTTCTTAGGCCCTTCATAACCTCCAACACTGTCGCAGTCTGCCATGACCATGTCGATTGTTAGCTTCCAGAAGTCATCCTCTTTTCGCTTTGTCGAGAATGAGAAACAGTTCGAACTATACCACCCAGCACTAACCTTGCCGGTGCCGGGTACGCCACTGATGTAGAGACAGCGCCCCAAGCAGTCCTCTCCTGCTGCTACTGCATCCTTCACAAATGCTTCAATCTCGCTTTTCTCCCTGCTCACAAAATTTGTTAACTGCATGTTCAGTTTGAAAACCATGAGAGCTGCTGATATCATAGGGACAAGCTGAAAGCCGTAGGAACTCTTGTAAGACACAAGCTTGGATATTCATTGTTGAAATAAGAAACAGTTTGGAAAGATTGCATACTTGTCCCTGCAAGGCAATATGGCTGGGGCAGCAGATAACCCAAGAGCAGCCTTCGCTTTCTCAAGATCAGTTAAAGGTCTCTTCCGAGCACGAGGAACTAGCTTTGCCCCAACACCTTCAATTCGTCTGATGTGACCTTTCCGGACATTCTGATCATTAACATACGAATAAACGTCATCCAACAACGAAACTTAAGGGACAGAACACGCACTACCCCTATGCACTGTGCTAACTGCTTGGTATTGTGATTTCAGGCAGTCTTTTTTCCCCCCAAAGGACCAGGGTTCATGGTTTCAAAATTGCCAATTTAATTGATCATATTGTCAAACAATTAGTTCCGATGGGATAATTTCAATATCACCCGACTCAGCGAAGAACGCTGCATGCATTGATTAAAAATAATGAAATTGGCCAAAAGGAAGTTTATTTATGACCTACTCAGAACTGCCATAAAAAACATGAGGCCCAATTTGGCCTTCTTGGTACTTTAAAGGATCGTGCTGCCAATGATATCGGTAAAGGAGACACTCTAGGAGAAGTCCGCAACAATTAAGTATGTGAAGCCTCTGTCTAAGAATTCAGGAATTCTAACCAAATGGGTGAAAAAGATATGCAAAAGGCTTCACTTACAGCTGCTTTTGGTGTGACTGGACAACTTCTTGACTTTCCCTTGCTTCTGCTGCGCGGTTTAATGAATTCGTCATCAAATTCACTATCGAGATCGTCGTCGTCATCATCACTCAAGTCCTGATGCTTTGTTCTACGGGCGGGATCGAAGCACTCATCCTCGCTGTCGTCCAATTCGGACACCTGAAATTGCAGAACGAATAGTAAGCAGCACAAAGAGGTTGGAACTGCCATTCATACAGCAGACCAAAACCTCCAGACTGACAAGAAATGACAGTTCAAGTGATGAAAGAACTCACATCATCAAATTCATCTGCAATGCGCTTGAAAGTTTGGTGCCGAAAGTCATACTCATGACCGCACATGAACACATCGTCACCTTCATGTCCAGATTTGGCGTACTCATCCGGCGTCATGACATAACAGTGTCGAAGAATTGTATCCATCTGAAAATCCAGTCAAAAGTCATCAGGATGTTTGGCACAAATCCTTGATCGATTGGCAATTAATTCCAGCAAAAATCTGTTATCCATGAGTTACCTCGTTCTCATCAACGTGATTGGACCGAAAAAGCTCCCTCCGTCCGTGCCACTGTTGCCTTCCATCTGCTGTCTCTTCTGGCAAGGCCCACCATCGGCCTTGAAAATGCGATGAACCATCCTTGTCTCGCCACATTCTGCAGAAATTCAGCATTACTTTAGCTGCCACTAACATCCATTAAAGAGGATGCAGTCTTGATCTGGAACTTGAACAAAACATCGCATCATGCTGCTTCAAAACTTGAGATAGCAACTTTGAATAGCGCTGTGCATCGAGAATATATAAAGATGCGATGTCTAATCAGCATACTCAAAAACGATATTCCCAATTCAGGATAGTGGTACTAGAAGGACATACTTCTCTATACGAGACGCCCACAGCTCTTCCGCCAGGAGTCTTTCACGAGCGGTCCTGCGCGTTCGCTTCTCACGCGGCGGACATTCCACCTGATATATTTCTCTAGTTAGTTCAGGAAAGATGGAACCCACATGAGACCAAAATTAGGGATCATCCCCTAAGAGCCCAGATGATCAGATGTGGCCGCTTCAATATCTACGGGATTTGGGAGAAATCATTAGGAAGGTAACCATTTGTACCAATAGAAGAAGGAATCATCCCCTACATTTTTGAACTACAGAAATATGTTTTGGAATCGACTATTAGATTTGACAGTGGACGTTCAAACTTTAGCTTGAGGCTTGTTGCCAGGCAAAAATGAGATTCCTCTATTCACTCTCTGGCAACGAGAAAATGGATCAAAAACTTGTAATTCAACAAAACAATCGCCTGTCTAATGAAATGAGAGTATGAATGTAATAAAATTCTACAGCAACCTGGATTAACTAGAGAAACGGCCTCTGCAACAATCCAAGAAACAAAAGCAGCCTTACATTTTCGCCTCTTGCAAGGCCAGCACAGGTTGAACACATCCAATCACCATCTGGAACTTCCTCCAATGGCGGATCGACGCAACGTAAATGAAATCCGCCCAGACACTCATCGCATTCAATCATCGTTACTTCACCACTCCGGCCACAAACCACGCAATCTTCCACTTCCGCATCAGAATCCGACCATTGCTCTGCACTACCACCATTCTCTACATTGTCTTTCACCCCTCTCCGCACATACACATCATCTCCAACCCGATACTCCACGCCTTCAAACACAATCTTCTTTACATACCGCCGCCCCTCTCCTTCTACCAAATCCCGACCACTTCTTCGCGTTGAGGTTCGGCTTCCTCTGTGCCCTCCTTTCTTCAACTGAACTTGATCAAGAATCTTCCGAGGTCGGCCCCTACCTCTCTTCGGAGTTTCACTCAAACTCCGAGCTGCACTGCGCGTTAACCGAGGCGACTTCCTAATCTCTAAAGCATCACCGTGGCGACAGTCTTCAAAACCCCTGTCCTTCGCCTTCGCTTTCTTTGGAGTCAACCGTAGAGTCGTACCTGCAGACTTCTTGGGAGTCGACCTAACTGAAGTATCAGCTGCAGACTTCTTCGGAGTAGATTGAGAGATCGCTCTGCTCTCTTCGCTGAATAAACGTCGCGGCCTCACTCGTTCCGAAGTGGACCCACACACAGGTGTGGGAGGCGTGAAGGTGGACGCCTTGGGAGTGCAGTTGGGAGTGATTGGAGCAGTCTGTGAAATCGCAGGGGATACTATTCCCTTCACTGGCCTCCCCCTTCCTCTCTTGACCTCCACTGCTACACTCGCCATCCCGGGCGCCATCTCTTCCTGAGTGAGTGAGGATGAAATCACTCCACTCGCCCTAGCTCAACATTGATCTGCAGCTCAAAACAAAAGCTCCACCATTGTGAATGGAGCACATTCAAACCAGATTCTCAATGCCCATATGGCCGGATTGCAATGCAAGTTAGAGATGTCATCGAGACTGAGCTTAACGGATGAAAATCGAAGGAGTGACGGCGATCAAGTGGCGAGCTGCGGGATAGAGAGGTACATGGAGAGGGGGACGAGCTTCACGAAATGCGAGAGGGGGAAGGAATTTATAGAGAAGCGCGGGAAGGAATGGCGGGAAACGCTTCTGACGCCACGTCGGAGGATGTACCCGTTGCTCGTCGCGGGAATGCTGACAGGGTATGTGCCAGCTCAGGTACTTGGCTATTTTAGAGGACAGTCATCCATGCACGATGGCCAGCCTTTAACCCTTAAACGTCGGACTGGTCACCGTGGGGAAAAAGGCGGGCTGCAAACTGTGCAGACAAGTACTGTTCATGAAAATGAATATTAGCTGCCCTCATGAAATTTATAAGAAGGGCAGTATGGGCTCTAAGACCATGTATCTCAATCTCCGTGACTTTTTGCTCCAATTTGCAGCACCAGAAATACAGTTGCACTCAATGATGCTATTTTTGGTTGTCCATGATGGAGGATGTCTCCATCTTCACATTTATCAAAAACAATTGGATGAAAAAACACTTCCTTACATCCAATACAATCATTTTTGTCATCCATCAGTCACAAAACGTCCGTGTCGACATTCAAGGATTATCCCTTAACCCTTGAACGCTGAGTTGGTGACTGTGAAAATCAATCATTTTGGTACCGTGTGACATCATCTACTTTATAAAAATAAAAAAATACTCATTGGGAGTCAAATTACTATAGAAGATCTCCCCTTTCCACCCCTAATTCTGAGGATGAATAGTTGCAATTCTATCCTACAAAGGAGAATTCCTTGGACGTTCATCGGACAAAAAACGTCCGCCGCGTTGTTTAGGGGTTAAAAAAAACTAAATGTCCAAGGCATCACATATTTTGGAATTGACTAAACTTCAAAGTTAAATAAAATCTTACTAGAATCTTATTAGAATATTCTTTAAAATCTATTTCAAACACCAAAAATCTAATTTCGAAACAAATTGTTCATGATTTTTTATTGTAGATTTTGTGCTAGGGTATCCATAGCAAATCTTGATTTTTAATGTTACAGTCTCATAGGAACGAGTCTCTAATACATTAAATCTTGAGGGGAAAATTACATTAGAAAAAAATATCACAAAAATTAGAATTTAAACAATCCTTTTTAAATGAAATGAAATAAAAATAGATAATTGGAGATATAATTTTTTAGTTAAGCTTCAAAACATTTAAAATCAAGAACTATGTGAAAATTGAAGTTTGATTTTCAAAATGCCCTTCAAGCTTGCAATGTCTATTAAGCCTCAACCCTGAAACACTTAATCAACCCAAAAAATGGTTGATGAATGATTTTGTTAGGGCTTTCAAGATGAAAACTAATACAATTTTTTATTCAATTCTTTTTGAGGGGGGCTTAAACATGTCTTTTGATAATCATGTTGAATATTGTCTAATTGGGGTATTTTTTTTTACTCTTCTATCATAAGGAGATGCTTGATCCACAACTCATTGTGTAGAGTATTTTGACATCTTCTACGTTTGTGCTTTTTGATGTGAATTTGAATCCTAAAAGTTTTTTTTTTTATTTGAACCCAACTAATGAAATGAAGCTTGTCAATTCTAGGTTGAATTTGAAAGATTCCTAAAATCCAATATTTTATTGCAATGTGAACTTTTGTTTTATTACCATGGAGTGTTAATTTTCTAATTTTAAAATGACACTTTAAATATTTTGCACCATGATGTTCTAAACTATTATATACATACTAGGAGAAAATTTCATATTTTTGGAGCATATTTTTTTGTTTGATATGAATTTTTTATTTTTTATTTTAAAATATATAATAATTGTAAATTTTAAAAAAAAAATCTGAAATCAATGTGGCTTATTAAAGACAAGTAATTGCATCTCTAAAAAATAAAAATAAAAATTTCAATCACAAATAGTTACAAAATGGGAGCATACAAAGAGACTTGAAGTTTGAAGTTTAAAAAAGTTTGCAATCGTATTAGGTCCATCCTTCAAGGTGAACCTTAACCCTTGAACGCTAGGCTAGTGATTGTGGAAATTAGGCATTTTGGAACCGTGTGACATCATCCACTTTAAAAAAATCAAAATTACTCATCAGGAGTCAAACTACTATAGATGATCTCTCCATTCTACCTCTAATTCCGAGGATGAATAGTTGCAATTCTATCCTACAAAGAAGAATTCCTTGACATTCATCGGACAAAAAATTTCCATCGCATCATTTAGGGGTTAAAAAAGACAAGACCTATCACCAAGGTACTTTTTCAAACATGATTTGATTTATATACGAGTAGATGCATTTTTCATTTCTATAGTAATATTGAAAGTCATTCATCAACCATTATGTAGCCTTTGAAGTATTCCAGGATTAACTTTTTGTTTTTCATTTAGGTGGCTCCAAAACCTTGGTTGACAAGGCCAAGTCTTAGCAAATTTGCAAAATATTTTAAATGGCTAGAAATCAATAGTGAGTAGTCTTTGCATTGACAAAGGTTATATGTGAAGAAATTTGAGTAGTATCCTATTCAAAAATTTAGTTAGTATTATAGGGATAGAGCCTCAAGATACTTAGTTTTTGGGTTATTTTTATAAATACTACCATATACAATTTCTAAAAATTAATAACAACTTTTAAAAAAAATTGCTATAAAAATTTGTCAAAATCCTTTCTTTTTTAGAACTTTTAGATTGTAGTTAGGTTAAAATATCTTTTGAAATCATGTGATGTTCTTAGATGATTTTAGGTGTCAATTTGAATTTCACATTTATTTCACACTTGTGATCATCTTCTCTGTAATGCTTCGAGATAAGTTTTGCAAGTGCAATTATACAAAGCATGTACCGGCCCATGCAATGAAATTAAGCAAGCAGGCCAATTCCTATAGCCAATTACAAATCCTATGTATGTACAAAAGACAATCTCATTTAAGCTCTACCATTCTAGCTACTACTAATAATAGAGCGTAGTATAAGCTCAATACATGATTGTCAAATATTTAGTTAAATTGAAATATTTAATAAATATATAAAATTTTCCCTTGGATTGTAAAGTTCCCATAATGGAAAGTTTTTTTTTAACAATTTTCTAAAATCTTAACCCCTAAATGTATTTGACTATGTTTTCACCAAAAACATTCCAAAACTGTCATCTCTAGTACAAGTACCTAATTTTAGAAAAAATACATTTTTGGAAAAATGTAACCGTAGGATCCTGTAGTAATCTGGCTTGGGAAAATGCGGAAAAAATTTCAGAAATTTCCACCATTAGGATTGTAAGATATTAGCATTTGAAGTGACAAAAAGTCATTTTTTGGCCCTGCGAAAATCCGGGCAGATGCACTCCACAAGGTCAAATCATTATGAAAAAATGTCCAAAATGGTTGTAACTCGTTGGATTCATTCTTCAAGTCATGTTGGCTACATGCTTGAAAATTTTTAGATCATTGGAAATTGTACAATATATAGGAAAAAAATAGTAAGTTGAAAGAAGTAGAGAATAATTCAAAATACTAAATTGTTAATCATTTATTTATGGAATTGAAAAATGACAATCCCAATGGTTAAATTGTTGTAATAAAAAATCTACACCTCAAGTTTTTAGTTTTTTCCAAAAATATTAAAAATTGAGTGAAATAAAGGTCTTCAAAGTTTATTTTAGAGTAGAGATTCCATTACTACCCATAAACTACCCATAACTAAAACTCTTCATAACTTTCATCTCATTAATCAAAATGGAATGATTCAAAGCTTTCCATGTATATAAAAATCAGGAAAATAAATTTCAAATTTTTATTTTTAAAAAAAGTGATTTTTAAAGAAGTTTTTTTTGCTACCTGAGCTACCCGCCGAGCAATGAAAACAGCATATCATACAATATCTTTTTAACCATATATTCAAAAGTTATGAAAATTGTTGGGTCTTAAAGCTACTCCTCGGGCACATGTTGTGTGAAAATTTCAAAGAAAAAAAATAAAAATTCCATCCGTAGTGAGATGCCCGAAATCACTATGTTGCCAAAAAACACCGTTTGGTCCTTTAGGGGTTAATCAATTGAAAATAAGAGTTGAGTCATATCTACTAGGACTACAATATAACTAAGGTATAATATAATCTTTGCATCACATCAAGCATTTTAATCATTATATAGAAGTGTGATTTAGAATAGATTTAACCCTTAAACAACAAACCAAGTCTTAGGAGCATTTTGAAAAGTCCAACATAAATTTCATGTAGTTTTTGGTTTTAAATGTCTTTAGGCTTCACCAAGAAACCATTACCAAGACATTTATAACTATCATTTCTAATTTTGATAAAAATTTCATAATATTTAAAGCATTTTGGTAAATATTATGATTTTTAGAAATCAATCATATTTTTAAAATCATATAAATTTCTTTATAACTTTTTTCATATAAAAAAAATGAAGTCAAATTCTACATACATATTATTACATGAAAAAATACCAAATTTTTGAAAGGTGTAATTTATTATATAAAAAATGAAGTTTGACCAAGTAAGAACTTAGGAAACCTTTTCAAATAATAAAGGACTAGGGTGTCATGCCCCTATCTCCTTGGGGTACCTGAAGTGCTTTAGTGAGCAAGGGGGACCTTGAAGGTGACTTTTCAAGCCTTGCAATAGTCTATGAAGGGAGATATGAGTGACTCTTTAGCAAATAGGGCACAATGATGTCTTGAATAAGAAGATTATGGTAACATGTCATGCATGCTTGGAAAGCTCTTGAAAAAATGCTTCTAACCACTAAAGAGCATGTGATTTGGACTAGTAGGCTAGAAAGTTATGGCCTTTTAAAGTTGGAGGTGTTCCCGTGGTACCAAGACACTTAAAGGTTAGGAGTAAGGGGTTCCCAAAGAATCACTCCAGAAAATATAGCATGTAGTATATCATTGAAAAGCTATAAAGACAAGGAAGCTAGAATGCCAAACATTATGAGGATCCAAGATATGAACCAAAAGTTATGACCAAGAGTGTCGAACCCCTTAGTGCCACTTACCACCTTAAGCTCACTTTCCAAACCTTTAACACCTTAGTGCCACTAAGGTTCACACTCTCCTAACACTGCACATGCCACGCACCCACAATGTTAGGTTCCACCTCAAGTCACGGGGTTCCCCATTCCTCTGTGACTTCCAATCCTTTCCTTCCAATACTTAACTCCCACAAGACACCAGGCATGTCCTTTGATGACATGGGGCGGAACTTCCATTGATGTCCAAGCACTCGGTGAGGCACTACTCCCACCGGTGCTAACCGCCCTTAAATGGGACCCAACTCCCCACTAGGCCCAACCCAACTCATTTTGGGACTCACTAATTGGGACTCACCAAACGGGACTCACACCATGGCCTAGTGTGGAGTGAGACACCACCCAACCGGTATCAAGGAGTGCACAAGCACTCCATGGTAACACACAAGTGGTGGTGAGGCTCCAACACTAACCTCACCACCCGGGGCCACTTAGGCTCACCATGGCACCATCCGGGAGTGAGGAGGGAGACCACCCCTCCTCATAGTACTCTCTGCGGGATTCGGCAGCCCCTCCCATACTAGAGGTCACCGGGAACCCCCAAGATGCACCCCATCTTGGAAGACCACCCATTTCTCCCGATTCGCACTACTTTGAGACTCCCGAACTTCCACCCGGCATAACTTTACGGTCCGGGATCCAAATCGCACATGTGACCCCATTTTCGGCATCTACGCGACGCGTAGATGCCGATGGACTACTCACTTGCTCCATTCGGACAAGTACTCGCAAAGATATCGCCCTCCAAAGATTCGGGACACTCCCGGCGCGGCCAGGGCACTCCCGGCGCGACCGGGACACCCCCAACTTTGAACGCCCATAACTTTTGACTCGCAAGTCCAAATCACGCGTTCTTTGGACGGCTAGAAGCGTCTTCTCAAGACCTTTCCAAGCATGTATCACACGCCCCCAAATTCGTCCGGATCAGAGCGCTACCTTGCTCTGATCGCTCGGGACTCCTAGTCCCCCTCACCTCATCTCTTGCAAGGCTTGGGGAGTCACCCCCAATGTCCCCCTTGCTCACCAAGGTAGCACGGGCACGCCTTGTGATGAGGGTCGTGACAAAGAGAAGGGCCGTGGTGAAGGTGTGATGCTACTCCTAGTGAACCTGAATCTTTGGAGGGCCATAACTTTGTGAGAACTTGTTTAAATGGGACAAGTGAGTAGTCCATCGACATCTACTCATTGCTTAGGTATCCGAAATGGGCTTGCATGTGGGATTTAGAGCCCTGAACGCAAAGTTACGCTGTTTAAGAGTTTGGAAGTTCAAACAAAGTTGAAACTTGGTAATTTCAGATGGAAATGGGTGGTCTTTCCAAATCCAAGGGGGTTTGAAAAGTTCCTTTGATCCCCACGAGGGGGTCTGCCAAATACCACAGAGTATTATAGGAGAGGTTGTTCTCCCTCTTAGAGCCTTGATGAATCTCGGTCACTCAAAATTGATGATGCAACTTCATCACCGACTTCAAGGCACCATGGGACATTTGTGTGGTTGTCCCAAGGCATTGGTTGGATGGAGTCCCGCTTCTTGCTAGGCTATTTGTGATGTGTCCCGAGTTGTAATTCCCGATTAGTTTGGTGTAATAATAACAAATATACAATGGGCCTATTATGAAGTGGGGTGAAAACCAAGGGCGGTTAGGACCATAGTGTGTAGTGCCACCATGAGTCTTAGCACAATAACATGGAAGTTCTCCCTCATGTTTCATGTCACCAAGTGACATGCCAAGTGTCAAACATGGAGTGTATGTTTGTCCTCTCAAGGATTGGGACTCAGCAATATTAGTTAATTTGGGCTCAAGTAATATTGAAATTGAAGCATGGTGAGCCTTGAAAACTATGAAATGCTCTAAAGGTTGTTTGGAGCTCTAAGGTGTTACTAGGGCCATGACAAGGGGTGTTTTTCAAGTGAAATTATAAATAATTCCCATCTTTTAGTGCCTTGGCCAAAATTGAAAATAAAAACCTTTTTTTTTTAACTTCAACTATATGATAGTGTAGTGGACAAATATGAAAATAAGTCGAATATTTTTGCACATTTGACAATGTGGATTGAAGGATTATAATATTTGAAGTAAAAAATAAAACTTCTTTTCATTCCTATGAAACATGGTCAAGAAATTGTGAGCCTTCTTAGAATAAAATTTTTATTCTACACAAAATTAAGTCTCTACTCCATCAAGCACTAAATCAAGAATAGACTAGTCATTTTTTTATTAATTCGTGTACAACAAGAAATTTTTTGTTTGAAATCCAAATGTTAAATACTTAGAGAAAAATATTTAGAATGTATTGAAAAAATTTCAAGAAATTTTGAAAGCACAAATTCTAAAATTATAATGTTTGTAATTAGACAAAAATATGTTTTTTAAAACTTGCCCAACAAAGTTAGTAGAGTTTTGTTTCCACTTGGAATGAAATTTCTATACTAGAAGTAAGATTTATTGGACAATTGCATAGTATTTAATGTTAGACATGCCCAATATTAAAAGTGAATGAGAAATTTTGTAAATGATGCCTTAACTATATGCCAAGATTTTTTATAGATAGCATGACTTTTTATTCAAATATGGTATTGGAATTTTTTGTACTTACCCTCAAAAACAATAGTAGTTGTCACACCTTCTCACCATTCTCAATTTTAAGGCCATATTTGTTATATTGAGACTTTTCACAATCTCATTTTTATCCTTGATTCGAAGATAAACTGCTTTATCTCTTTACTAGTATTTTTTTATAAATAAGTAACAACACCAACTTTTAGAATTTCATTATGGGATCACTATTTGACCATTATTTATTTTTGGTTTCAAATACTATTTTTTTAAATGAATTTTCCAATAACTAGCATTCTATCTCAAAATCTACAAAAATTCTCAATACAACAAATATGGCCTTTTTTTAGAGAAAGAAGGTAAGGTACTCTCTCCTTGAATTACAAAGGGACCATTTTTAGAAGATTGAAAAGTTTCATTTTTCTCCCTCGGAAATGAAGAATGGGCATGAAGAAGTTTCTCCATCCTTCATTCCCTCCATTTCTCTCCATTCTCAAAAAGAGTATTACACCTTCTCCATGAAGAAAGGCTCCTATTCGATCCTCATACCATTGCATACTTTTTTATCCTTCTTAGATGTTTCATTCTCAAAGAAGATATGACAACCCCTAATAAATGTCTCCATCTAAGATAGAAGCACCCAAAAATATCCTACTACCCATTCATGCACAAAAGATTTTCCTTGAAGTATGTTTAGACTTCTATTAAAATGTCCCTCAAAAGTGTCAACAAAATTGTCCCCTTACTTAATTGCAATTTTAGCTTTAGATCCAACTATCAAATAGTTTCAAAGGTCTAGAGAGCTTCCACTTCAAAAGTTTATAGAAATTACATTCCATATTTGAAAATCTTTTTTTTTTCTTAGTTCATGATTGTCAATTGCTAATACTATAAAATTGTTTTTTTTCTAGAAAAAGGCACCTCCAACTATATTGAATTACTTATATTGAAAATTTCAAGTATTTTCATTATAGTATCAAAAATTCAAAAAAATTCATCAATTTGCAACTTCGCAAACATCTATTTGACCAAAATTCAAATATTTGCCAAGCAAACATTAAATTCTTTACAAGTTAAAAATTAGAATGCACTATGTAGAATTTTGGGAAAAAAATCAACATATTTTGGAATCAAATTATTCATTATTTTATGTGATATCATATAAAATTTCAAAATAGGAGGTTGTAGAAAACAATCAACAACAAAAAACCAACAATAGGAGACAACTTCATTTCCATCCAAAACTTAGTGGCTATAAACATTCAACCAAGTCCTACTCACATTGATTTGCCACTCACTAAAAATTCTAACCAAACATATAAATAAATGATGAATTCATGTAGGTGATAGAAGTCTATGTAGGACACAAAATTATAATATCCCTAAAAGCAACTCCAACCGTACAACAATTAGGTCCACTCCATTGTTTATTGGATCAAACGAGAGCAATGAATGCTTGACACAATACATTCTCTTTGGCACAACTAAAATTACAATTTTGCTATGGACAACTCTACTAAAACTACATTTTCTTCCACAAATAAATTCATTGGATTAGCAATGATGGAGATTCTTTTGCTTTGGGACGCTAGGAACCTTGTAACGAGACAGTGTCCATGTAGTTTGCAGAAATGATGTTCCCCGTAATGACGTCGATGCTCTAACAGTTTTAGTATCTCTACCCCAGTTAAGGTCAACTCTTCCCAATCATTATTGCATGACTCATCTACTCCACCAATTCTTAGCAACTCTTCCATAGCCACAGGATAATCACAAAGGTAACATCAAGGCAAGAGACAATAAAAGGGACAATACAAAACATTTGATAGCGGTTGTGAGAACTTACCCTTCGCAATAGATGGCAAAAAAAAGAAAAAGACTCAAAAATCTGACAGTATGCCTTGATAGCACCTGTCTTCATCCTGTAGCTTTTGGTACCTCCAACTGAGATGAACTCAAGGTTGTGCATAAAAGCATCTGAAATCCTTTTCCAAGGTTGTTGAACCAGCTCCTCAACAATGTTATATACCCTGCATGATAACTCAAGGTAAGTATATCATATATTTCCACCTTATGGAAGTAAACACCTACAAATGTGACGCACATCCACTGATAACCTTATTTCATTAATCTGAAAATTAGCCCTCCAACTTTCATGTTCGTCAACTCTCGAGCTAGCACGCTGCCCTCCAGAGAGAAGTTGACGTTCAAACAGCAAAGAGCACATGCACTCGGTCCTGCACACACATCTCACCGCACCAAACAGACTACTCAGAACCAAGGTTGAGGAATGACCACTCTTGCCCTCCTCTATAGCCATTTCCTGGTGTTATAAAACCACCAGGCGGCTCTAAATTACAGAATGAGAATCGAATAGCTCGTAACTAACAATGTCGCCGGATATTGCCAGCCGAAGAAAAGGTACCTACGAAAACAATACATTACATAGGTTGACTTTCATACATTGACTTTTTAATAACTGTAGCTGGTTGGCGACGAAGAAAAGCACCCATTAGTCGGCAAGTCAAATTGCTATTGCTCCTTCCTTTCAGGATCGCTTTTCTGAACCTTCACAAAGGGCAGAACCCCCAGCAAGTACTCTATCCTCGGGTTCCAGTCGCGCTGCTGAGCTCGGCAATACAGCAAGAACATATTACCGAAATACGAATTGAAACCCATCAATACATGCCACAAAGCATGCCCTTGAGGGTTCACCCGAAGCTTGGACATCCGATTGCACAAGTGCCGGTCTGCCAGCCAGAATATCGCACCCACAACCAGGAACAAAACGTACCGATGAACCAGTTTCCTCACCAGAGGATCTGTTGTGTGGATATAATATTTATACATCCTTGGCAGACACAGCATCGCCAGACACACGTAGTGCAGCTGGAACCCCACCACGAATCTGAACTGCGAGTGCAGAATGGCGAAGATGGTTCCATACAGAAACAGTACAGTCGGCATCGTACTCCGATAATGCCAATCTGGGGAATAAAGCACGTATATGTACAGGAGCATCACCCACACCATGGGAGTCTCGTCACTCTGCTGTTGACTGCTCTTCCAAGGCAACCATGCAAACACGATAACCACTAGTCAGCAAATCATCAATTTGATTCATTCTCCGCTCCAGCACAACCACTGCGTGAAATGAACTTCCTAATTTCTCAAATTGCACTCGCATCACAAGGCTGTCGAAAACTGACAAGGAAATGGTTTGGATACTTCCACATGACGCACCCGAAAACTAAAATGAGCGCTTAAGAGAAAGACGAATGGAATATCACGTCACAGCAGCAGGAGAGTCTTGAGTCAAGCCGACAGACCTTGCAGCACACCAGGAAAAAAAGGCACCTATCAACGCATTCTAAGAGGACGAATATGAACGCTTACGCATGTTTCAGAGTAGCATGGAAGAGGATGCTGCCGAATCCCAACGCGATCGTGGACAAGTGAAGAACACTAAACCGCCGCTCAAATCTTTGACTGATGGAGTAATACAGGCCTATGAATGCAAGAAGGATCCCCGGGATGTTCGATATGGTGTTGTAAAACTCCGCCACCATTGGCGTGACTTCATAGTTCTTCTCACACCACTCAGTGCTCGCTGTGATCGGCCCCCAATACCCCTCAGAACCAGCCATTGAACAGAATAAAGCCTCAACGACTCCGACCCCGCCTCCAAACCTCCGCTTCTCAACTTTTTAACTTGAAAGTGCGAGAACAATCTTCTCCATTATTGCTCACAGTCGAGCTCACTAACTGTTCCCTCTCAATTCAAGCCTGAAAAATACAAAACATGCTCTCTGTCAAGAAAAAAAACATTACAATCCTTCTAAACAATGATGGAAACGAACGTACGAGTGCACTGCATGATCAAATGGCCTGCTCTGATTCCAACCGTCAATTATACCTTCCACCACCATTCTACACGTTAAGCACAAGAGCGTTCCTTTCATCATCCTACATCAGAAAGGCACTTACAAGACTGCCACGAGTGCAGAACCAATTGACCCAGCACTAATATATTCCGCCAAAAAGGAACAAGGAATCCAGACCTGGAAAGAGATCAAATATTATCCAAAGCTTCCCACAAAAGCGATGCCCAACTACTCGTCCATCCATCAAGCGCACTTCCCCAGTACCTCCCCGAAGTAGGAGTCTTCCCGCTGACATCAAGCCAAGCAACCATGAGAAGCCGTTAGCAAAAGTTTTGCAAAAATCAGAAGATCCACAATTCAAGCACTTTCCAGTTCTGCCACTGTTGCAACAGATTGCCGAAACACAAACAGTAAACCCGAGAGCAATCCCTCCCCTCTGCAAACTCCCTGTTCTCGCTTTCAGACAACTCGCACAGTATGCCTACCAGAAGAATTTCCTCAAACACGGCACACGGTCACTCCCGAACGTACACTCCAGGGAACTTAAAATTTATTCCAGACCGCAACAATCCACAGCCTGACGTTTGCCAGCAATTTCTATCACAAGAACTCGACTCGACTCAAAATTCACCCTGAAAAAAATGCCTGCTAGAAAACATTGAACGAGCAACTCGTATACATCACAAACTCCTCTACCGCTACAGCTAAACGCGGGTTATAATCTCTACTCCGTCACCACTCGCGCACACATTAATTCCGAAGTGCAATCACACAGATGAGCAGCTTGGCAAATCCGTGGGTGAAAAATACAAGAGACGCAGGGATTCACCCAAGAAACCAAAAAATCTATTCCATGTTTCACTCTCCACGCAAAGAATGATCACAACAACTAGCTAGAGCAGAGATCCTTCATCGTCACTCCTATCCGAACCCGAAAGTCACAGCCTCATCCAACTCAGAATTTCCGACACTCCACCCCACCCCACCCCACCCCCAAGCTCTCCCGTGTCCCTCGATTCACGATCAGTAGTCAAAATCAGCAAAATCCAAGTCAGGCCACCACTTGCAAAAGTGAAATTTTCCTCCACAGCCTCTGCAGAAAAGAAATCCCCACACCGACCGAGAACAACCCTAAAATAATAGGCGCGACCTTGGAATCGAGGTAGGGACCGCGCAGGATTTGCAAGGAGCTCCGCGGAAAAGCTCTGCGGAAAAAGCTCCGCGGAGTACCCTAAGCAGAGTCGCGAAGGGGGGAGCGAGCGAGACGAGATGCGGAATCGTTCAGTCGCTAGCAGCACTCGAGAAGGCTGAATTTTTCCACCGAGATCGATCAGCCAAGTGAGGGAGTGAGCTCAGTCGTCGTCAGTCGACGGACCCCAAACTGAAGCTCCGCAGCAGCAGCTGGCGCCTCATCCCAAGGCGGGATTTCGCTCTCTCGATCGGGCGGTAACTTCAGTCGGGCTCTCATCGTCGGCTTGGTGAATTTGCGAAACTTCACCTGCTAAAGCGGAGTGGTGAATTTAGGGTTGCTAACAACCCGGGGATTACGTCGCGGATTACGTTGAAACAACCCTAATTTGAGGGCCACTTATTTTTTTTGCAGTCGTGAAGCCTCAGGCTTCCATTGGGAGCCGGGGCTCCAATCCTTCAACTTTTATGGGCTCATATGGTAAGGTAGAAGCACCCAAATGCGACACTTATTTCAGATCTCTTATATGGAAGGTGCGTATAGGAAAAAATGATGTGCATGTGTTGGGAAATGGTTTAGAAAACCAACAAAATTGGTTTTGTATTTTTCCAAGCATGTATGAATATTCTATGAATTTTTGAAAACAACTTCGTAGATGCACCCATTGTGGACACTAGACTAACATCAAAGGAGGCATGGAAACACCCAAAAGCGACACACTTTAAACTTGGATCAAGTGCAGGTGATTGGCTACTTCTTGGAACCCTACTTGTCCATGTTGGATAGACAAACCCTTAGATCTAGGGTTTTTTTAGGTGTCTATGAATGATTCATGTTACATTCGGGTGCTTCTACCTTAGAACCACCCTTTACCAACCACTTAACCCCTCAAGGCCCAAGGAGCTGTTTTTGAGCCTCTCACATGTTCAAGAGGTCAAAGTTATAGCTTCATATTCCTACATTCTAAGAAATATATCGAAATGAATTTCATATTATAATGTTTCTAATGAAGGAGGAAGCTCAAAAGTACAATTGACATCATGTAATAAGCTTGATGTACAATACGTACTATAAATCAAAGTTCAAATTTGTGAAAAAGTACATAAATTGTTTGGACCTTGAGGGATATAGCATTCTGTGCATGATTTGGAGTAGTAGTAGGCAAATTAAATTTTCTACTTGTTGAAAAAAAAATCATGGGTTGCAAATTTTTTGCCTAAAATTGAAATTACTATGAATTTTGGAAGTCATAAGTTGATTTGGACCCATCTCTAACACATAGAATCTTCTATAACTACTTGTCCAAAGACTACCGTTTGGCTTTCAAAACCAAGCACATGTGTCATGACACTTATGGTTAGAAGATGGTTAGAAACCAAGACCTAATGGTTAGAAATATGTCATAGTCTCTATGGAATTTTTCAATACCTATAGATTGGCTATGGGGGCTTGATTGGTAGTGGGTGGTTCTACCGTACAATTGCAATCTATTTTTAGGATTGGCATAAATTAAGAATTTTTTGTACTTGTCCTACATGTAGTGTCAAGTAATTAATTGAGTGATGCCAATACTACAAACCTTGGTTTAAATAGAGGCTCTATTTACTGTCTGGAGATAGTTATTGATGATTTAGGTTAAAATGGCTTAGTGTATAGAGTAGTATCAAACACAATCAATGAGGGTGAAGAAATGATAATAGTATAGGTTTCGCTTTTGTGATTTAGGAAGAGTTTAAAATATAATATGTGGGAGGAAATATATTCTTCCTAAAATTGAGAGTTGGTAACATTGTTAACTTTTGTTGATTCCCTTTGTCTTACCTAATATGTGGAGCATCCCCCTAGTGAATGTTGAATTTCTGAATCACCTTTTTTGGCTTTCAATCTCCTCATCATGTATTCCGTGAAGAAAGATATCTCTTTCCTTAAAATTTATTGGGAACATGTTCAATGGTCTAGACAATGGGGGAAATTATAACCTTCAAGGGGCGAGCATTAAACAAAAAGCTTTCATCCTTTCCATTGATTTAAATACACTCATATTTTCCTTCAACATCTAATTTTTTTCTTAAAATATAATCCCATAGATAACATGTAACCTTCAAGAGTTTGAAAATAAACAACTTGACATGTCAAGTGCTACATTAATTGGAGGAAAGATTGACCCTCGAGTTCTATAATTGTAGGTTGAATTTGGATACTTAACTTCTTGAGTTTTGTATTTTTCTCTCAAATATGAATGTTGTTTTAAGGCAAAACCACATAAAATTTAATAGGTGAGACCTTGTAAAGAAAGTGATGCTTTTGATTGGATGGTAAAGTACAAGGATAATAAAGTGAAGTGCATGTCAAATTTCAAATTCATTGCAAAACCAACCCTTTTAGATTCTTGCTTAAAAGAAAAGAAAAACTTTTGAAAATGAGAGGATTTTGAATTATCTATATTTAGGCACTTTGTAGAAATTTTAGTTTATTCATGTATAGTCTAAAAATACATGCTAAGACAATCTAATATCTTCTTTCAAATGCCAACAAGATCCACCAAGACTAAGACAATTAAACTCTTTAATGCCATTTACTACACAACACATTTGAGAGTGTTTGTTTTGGTAGTTCATGGAATTCAATAAGGTTTAGGCAATGTTATCTATCAAATCCAACAACCACAATCTTGCCACTTGCACTTGGGGGGGCCCTGTATCATCTCCTTGCATTTTGTGGCTAGAGACGAAAAACGGGCAAACATCCAACAAGTTGTAGTTAATGGAGTTTGTCTATTATGAGTCAAATTCCATTTTAAGAGAGTTAATGAGTCATATAATAGGAGACTATCACCTATAGTTCAGAGATCACTTAGGAGGCTAGGTTTAATCGTCACCTCCTATCAAAGTTTGATCCTATCTACTATGGTGTTTTTTTTTCTAATATTCTATTTTTGAAAATAGGCAATTTTAACCTTACTTCTTATAATCTTTATTGGTACGCTTTTTTTATTCACTTTATAATTCTATTGGTTGATCTCAAACATAGTCAATTTCATATGTAGCATTCATTATCTTCAAAGTCAATTTTCCATTCAATTATAAGCTTCTATAATGGTGGCCATGGCCATTCATTTGTTGAATCTACAAAGATGTCATGTATTGTAAAATGTTGATGGTTTCTTATAGATGTGTACTATACTTTAAAAAATATCAATCAAAGGTTTAAGTGTGTTTTTTAATTAAAAGTTTTTATTTTAAGTTTAAATACTTTAGACATAAATAAGAAAAAAATTGTGTTATCCTAAGCATTGTAAATTCTCACCCTCCATTTGTTCCCTATTTCACTTCTAATTCCAAGGTTATATTATAAAGTTTATTCTCCTTGAATTTTTTTTGGAATGACAACAAAGCATGAATGATGAGGTAGAAATACACAATAGCATCCTTGTTCCCATTCATGCATAGTAGAGTTCCCTTGAAATGTCCCTAGACTTCCATTAAAGTGTCCCTCTATAGTATCATTAAATTGTCCCCTTACTTACTACCAATTAGCTAATTGTTGATTTTGTTGGATTTCAATTTCAGTTCAACCTATGTGATAGTTTCAATGGTCTAGGGAGCTACCACTTTGAAAATCCTTAAAAAATACATGCCATATCTGAAAATTCTAATATATATTTATATTTTTTATATTTTTTTAATTCATGATTTCCAATTGCTAATACTACAAAAAAAAAATTCTATCAAAAGGTGCCTCCAACTATGCTAAATTGTTTATATTGATGGTCGTGGGTGCTTCCACCATAGTAAGTTGATCACATTATTTGGCTGGTGTGTGGGAACTCCATTTCAAACAACTAACTTATTACTGTACAAGCATAATCAGTTCCCTTTGTTGTCTTGCCAGCATGGCGTTTGACAATTGGCTAAAGGATGGGCAGTAATCAAACGGTTCTGAAGTTGCCTAGCTGGACAGGCACGTCATCAACCCAAGGACACATCATCATGCTGAAAGTTGGGGCCACAGGAGGACATCGGCATGTGAGTGTGGTGGAGATAACAGTGATGTGCCGACAACTGTCTTTTCAGGTGCCAGGCAATAGCAGTACAGTACAGTACTAGTACAGTCCTCACCACAGATTCAAACAAAAAATCATTTGAAGAGAGAGAGAGAGCAAAATTGGTAATGTTGGGAACCAAGAAAGCTATGGTAGAACTACGCATAAGGTAGTCTGCTCCAATGTCTGGGAAGAAGCAGCGGCTAGTTCAAAGTTAGCCGGTGGAATTGGTAAAAAAAATGGTTGCAATTTGAAAACATTGGCTAAAAACTGGTGGAAAAAACCAAAAAAAATCGATTTTGAAAGGGAAATAGAGAAATAACTGGACTCTGTACTTGAAAAAACGGTTCAATTAGGGAATTGAAGATAAATAGCTGGTAGAACTCAAAAAACTTCCCGAACACTGGTTTGCTCTTGTTGTGACCATCTTCTTCAAACAACCTGGTAGGTCCCTGTGAAATGGTTCTAAAGAAGACTGTCACAAATGTTAGAGCATAATTAAGATTTGTTAGGTATTGATTCATATTTTGCCAATGGATGGAATAAGAGTCACAGAGGGTCTATTTCAAAGCTAGGTCATGTCCAATTAATTTTTCTAAATGAAAATTGATTGCCCAATTGCCTTCTTACAAATGTTGAAAGAATTTAGGGTCTATTGAAGTTTAGTAATGGTTGCATTTGAGAACTTTGTGTATTACTTTTTGAATGTTGCTCTTCTTGTTTTTGATCAAGCCATATCTTTTTTCAGACACTATGTGTGTGGATTTTGCAAGGCCTATGATAAAAAATAGGTGCCTACTACATAATTCTTTGAAAATTCATAAGTAATTCAAAAATGCTCTGAAAAATATCAAACCACTTAGGTTAGATTCCACATCAATTTTTCTTCAAGTGAAAAATAAGGAAAAATATTTCCATGCATCTAAGAACCATCAAAAAGGCCGACTAGCCTTTAAACGGACGCTTTAAGAGCAAACTACCTTAGTCAACGACTTAGGTGATTCCGTGCATTTTCTGGATAGTATAAGGCAATGTAATTTTCTTGAGATGAAAAAAGATAGAAATCAAGAGGATGGTGACTAGGATGGTGAATTTCTTTTTTGTAATTTTATGCCTTGAATTGAAATTATCATGAGTTTTGGAAGTCCAAAGTTTGTCTAGACCCATACCCAACACATAGAGTCTTCTAGAATTGCTCAATCACAAACTACTTTGGTTCTCAAAACCGAGCACATATGTCATAACACTGATGGTCAAAAGATGGTTGGAAACCAAAAATTAATGGTTAGAAATTAGTCATAGTCTTTGTTGAATTTCCCAATACCTACAGATTACCCATAGGGTCTTAGTCTCAAATGGGTGGTTCTACCATAGAATCGTAAAACTTGTATTCATAAGTATGCATTCAAATAGGGAACGTAATTGTCATGGGGTCTTGGTTGGAAATGGGTGGTTCTAAAATTTGTTTTCATAAGTATACATTCAGAAATGGAATGCAATTGTCATGGGGGCTTGGTCAAAAATGGATGGTTCTACCATAGAATAGTATATCTCAACTTTCTATTTACAAGTATGCATTTAGGTCTTGGTCAAAAATGGGTGGTTCTACTATAGAATCATGTATCTCAACTTTCTATTCACAAATATGCATTCAAGTCTTGGTCAAAAATAGATGGTTCTACCATCAAATCTTATATCTCAACTTTATGTTCACAAGTATGCATTCAAGTCTTGGTTAGGAATAGGTGGCTCTACTATAGAATTGTACACCTCAAATTTGTATTCACAAATATGCATTCAAGCAAGGGATTACACAATGTAAAAGGTGTCTATATTTGGCATTGAGTAGGCCCTAGGCCAATCACAACCCTTGCACACCTACATACACCTCCCTAGTTTGCACCTCCAAAAGACAACCTCCATTCATACAAACAATTTAATCTTGTACCACCTAAAAGTATCCTGTGGATGACAAAGAATCCTTCTATAAAAAAAAAAAAGTGAAAATGTTCATCCTTGGATTATTATGTAAAAAGGGAAGGTCTTGCACAAAAGTTTGAACTGTAATGAGTGTGCTCTTAGGTTTATTAAC
Organism: Straminergon stramineum; assembly: GCA_963920665.1. Classification (NCBI taxonomy): domain Eukaryota; kingdom Viridiplantae; phylum Streptophyta; class Bryopsida; order Hypnales; family Calliergonaceae; genus Straminergon; species Straminergon stramineum. Next base: position 17,041,413 of record OY987266.1, read on the forward strand.
CAAATGATTCATACGGTACCCAAAAGGATGATATCCACGGTGAACAGCCCCGGCATTCCAGGGTTAATGGCAGTCAGCACTCAGGGATCCATTCAAGAATACGAATAATCTGGGGAAGCCAAACAAATCCAAGTTTGAGAAGCCAATAGTATAACACATTGTACAATTTTGTATGTGCAATTCGGGTCCATGTATCCACATGAACATGCAACGTATCAGGATTCACTACTTGCAAATTCTGAGTCTCGATCGGAGACAAGATACTTGTTCAGGAAAATGGTTATCCCACTGCGTTCACCTGATAGCCATAATATTCTTCGAGATGTCGAGGTGACAAACTGAACGTTACCTCGAGAAGCATTGATAGTACAAGAATGGTCTTGGTCACGGCAACGCAGGATACCGGTCCAACACTTGACATTCAGGCAATAATGGGTTGCCTTTGAGCTGTCGACCCTCACCTATACAAAAGAATGAGAACACGCGATAAACAAGAGGTTTGTACCTGCAACTAATCCTTATGTGACCGCAAGCTAGCGTAGTTGCTCCATCGAAATGGTTTTCTCAACCACCTCATGGTAGGCACCTTCTTCGGGGAGCCGAAGTCTCGAGTGGGTGTAGGCTTCGAAGATGATGGCACTTCAATAACATCATTGTGAGGCTGAACAGGAGAGGGATTAATCGCCCCCGCGGGAGTCGTTATCAGGATCGACGCCCTTGAAGGTGCGGGCCAAGCAAGGGTTTCAATTGTCGTTGAGTCACCAGTTCTAACTTCTGACCGGGAATCAGATCTTGCAAATCCGCACGTCACAGCAGGTGAGGTGCAACCGTTCTCCTCATCATTGGAACCGAAACCTCCTGGACAGTTGAGAGAGGCGAAGCCAGGGCAAGTCAACCTTAAAGAGTGCGTGGAAAGTGGCGAAACTCGGCAACCACCTCTGTTCTCACTCTTCTGGAGAAGGGACCTTGCAGAATTTGGCTCTGAGATTTCCATGGTGCATGTTGTACAAAGGGTAAGAGAAGCCAAGTTCACTTTTGCAAGATCCTTGAGTGATATGGTAGTCGACAGTTTCACGAATGATATGATACCGTGCCTGCAAAGTGGACAGGGAATAGCTCCTGGCGGACTTGAGGTCGTAGTTGCGACAATGTTGGTTGAACAGAGGTAAAGAGCACAACGAGTGCAAAGTTCATGCCCACAACCTGAAATATCACTCCAAGGTTATCAGCATAGCACCAGAATAAACCAAAAAATACTGTGTACTAGCAGTTTCTCTATAAAATGCCCTCCCAACGTGTATTGCACAAAGAGAAATTTCATTGAACTTGAAGTACAACCCAAAAGGGAAAATGTTACCTTCCGCAGCCACAGTGCACCTTCTTTCTAAGCAGACAGAACAGGGATCAGCGTCTACAGGCGCAGGATCAACACTTCGCCAACCACAATCCCTGCCATATGGAACATGATTCCAAGAATAAGTGACATGTAAACTACAGTCAAACCTCTCATAATGCAAAGTCCCTACTTGCATAAACAATTCCAGTTCTTTATTTGTATAGTTCTTGTGTACATAAAGTCTGGTGCAGTAACCACCGATGGTATCGTTTGTGTCAGACTGGGACTCTTAACCGATTTTTTAGATGAGCCACCAATCAAATACTCTTACTGTACAACATGGGCATGTTAAAATAATTGACCTTCAGCACTTGAGCTTCTCTGTGTGCATATTGCTAAAAACTACTCCCCACAGTTCCCATGCAGTAAGAGAAGCTTGACTGTATAATACAGCACATTCACTGTGAACGACTAGAGGAATAGAAGGTTCGTATCACTTACGAAGGCGAAATATCCATGCATGTTTTCAAAGAACTCCGTTTCAATTAGACAGGTAAAGGACACAGTAAAATACAAATTGATTTAGAAATTGACGAGGGAAATGCCAAAAGCTCACATACCTAGCTATCTTCATGATGCTGGAGAGAGGGAGGGCCAGGTAGCGTGATGGTGGGAAAGGTTGGATAGGAATTGATGAGTCGGGACTCAAAAGAGGTTCCAGCCAATACCGACGCCACAATCGTGCCACTTGCAACGCTGTCCATCTGCATAACATCAATTCGCGAATATTCTTCGTTTAGCGCAGATTGGGATGTCGCTAATGTCAGCAAAAATCTCTTAATGAAATTCAATTTGAAGCTAGCACTTCCATAAGCACACCAGTGATGTAGCCGCCTCAGTTACTGAAACTGATGACACTGTCTATTTAAGAGTAACTAAGCTGAAGTATTCATTGGTGACACAACAGCCTGAATAGAAAACAATTTCAAAAAGACAGGTATAGCAACGAACATACCCGTTGCAATTGGTAGCACTTCGGCTTGCCCCTTTCGCAATTAAAGCCTGCATTCAGCAGAAAGTTACACCGTATTCTCACGAGTGACTGGCAGACACCCAGATGATTTTAAAATTACTAAGTAGAGACTCTCAATAAAACTAACTGGAAATACATTACCATCGATACTGCTACAAAAGGACCAAATAAAGGAAACCATAGGTAGAGGCGGTCACCTGACAGCAGGGTATACTGCCTCCACAAGCAGCATAATGCAACGGTGCACTACCAGCTCCTGTAATACCCTTCTTAGTTAGGAACCACACAGGCCCGGATTTGCATAAGTAATAATTAGCAATCCTTGCGCAAAAGATCGAACATAATGAAGTAAAGAAGAAACGTCTCCTGGCTGACCACACTAAAACTATTGCTGAGCGGACTTGACAAACGAAAAACTAACATCGCACGTTAAAAATCAGACAGAAACAACATACTTCCTGAATGTTCACTTTTCAACACCAAGCTCCCATGCTGCAATTACCTATCAAGTCAATAGTAGTGCCATCTTGAATGGTGACAGCGTTAACATTTGCGCACAGATCCAATAGCAACTGCACGCACTCCGCGTGGCTATTTAGAGCAGCCATATGAAGAGACGTAATACCTCCATCAGCTGCTCTGTTCACAACCCTCGCTAACGAACTGCAAGACAAATGGAATCTCTCAAAAATGGGTAGAAAAATAGACGGAACAAAACAAAACGACAGTCACGTGCAACCAACATGATCTAAGCTTCACCAACATATATGCTCAAGAATAAACTCATAGAAAGATTGCTAGTTGGGTTATGGTGTTGAATAACAACCTTTGATCCGGGTGATTTTTCATGGATGCCAATTCATCACTGTTCACTGGTTGCTGCAAAGTGTTCCACAAGTAAGGAACACTGGGCACATAATCAGCTACAATCAAGCGTATGCATCGTGCATGACCGCTGACTGCCGCAAAATGTAAAGCAGTGCGACCATTCAAATAGTCTGCTCTGTTCACCTGCACATAAAACTTCGGATTTTCAGAATGTTGAAGGTGTAAGAACTATGCTTTGCAAATAGATCACGCTTGTAACGCACACTACAAAACAATGATTAGCCAGAACTGCCCTCATTCGATTCACAGTACACCGAAGTACTCGCGTATGATCAGAAACCGACATGCAATGACCGCTTCATCCTAATAGACTCTATCTTCCGTTCAGGTCAAAACCTCCTTCTGAGAATTTTAGTGTGAGCACTCACTCCTTACTCTTAACGATTTCAGAAAATTCTTCACGAAAGCATCCCTAATATCCACTACTTAGCCCCCCAAACACTGCAGACTGTATGAGGCTAAGTAGTGGATGGGTAGGGGACTTAATTAATACCTCAACTCCATACTGGATTCCATTTGGATAACTTCCAATAAGATAACGGACAAAGTTCGAAATGCGCCAAATTAACATAATCTGCATTAGAAACTCATGTTAGAAAAACCAGGGGAGCATCACCAATTCGCTGCAATGATGCATTGGTACGAGTATGGGAGCCCCACAAGGATATTTCTAATGGAGTCAATAATGGTAGATTCAAGAGACGACCAAAAAGCTGAACTAAATTGAAAAATTGATCATGCGTTGAGGAGCTGTCAGACGGACGAGTCGTACATTTTGCAACACAAAGTGAAGATTTGAAGGAAAATTCAAGGACAAAACTTCACGGATATATCATTTTAAGTCCGCAAGGTAATGCCCATTTACGCTCTGAGTCGCTCAATGTCCATCTGTTTCTCTAAGAGAAGATGGTTTCAACCCTCACGAGAGGACCAAAAGAAGGTAGGATGAAGAGAAAACATTAACCGTCCAACTAAGCTAAAAGCGTTCGAAAATATGTAGCCAATTCATGTCCGATGGCTACATAATAGGCCTTGACCGATGAAAAATATTCAGCAGCTACATTCGATGCAGAACTTCTACTGACTCAAAAAAGAACCTTCACCTAACATACCTCCACTCATTATTACGTTTTCCAACTCTTCCAAAAACAATGTGAAGCGGCTACTGGTTGACTCGTACACATTATAGAAACATGAAATACGATTCAGCTGCATTGTCTCTTAAAAAGAGAATAGAGACCAGAATTGCTTAGACGGCTAATTTGTAAATTTCTTACATTTGCTCGGTAGAGTAGCAGGGTCTGCACCACTTCCCAGTGTCCATAGCGACAAGCCTGCATTAGGGCAGTCTGCACAGTCACAAAATCATGGAATGTCAATGAGCATTTGATCAAAGGATATCCTCACTAAAAAATAAACACGAAGCATAATGGTTCTGAACATGGAATTGAACATGGAAATGAACAGTAATGATCAAGACCACGATATGAACTAAGCAGCTCGTTCACAAAGAATAACCCTGAAATACCTGTCCACAATAGTTCCGCGTATTGACTTCCACTCCACACTCCAGAAGCAATGTGACGATCTGGATAACAAGTCATATATAGAAATTAACATTATGCAATAATGCTTTCAGTAAAAATAGTCTAAAGGTCAAATTGAGGCCAAGAAATCCATAAATCTCAAGAATAGCGAATTACATTACCATCAACTAAATGAACAGAAGTCGAATACTAAGATGAGTAGCCTGATCCAATCCGATGCAACAAAAGGCTGCTCGGAGCCCAAATCAAATGTAGCTTAAACATCTGCGCAGAGTTCAAGACTTGGTTTGCCGGTCCGAGCATACGAAGTCCAATTCGATCAGCAAGTACAACTAAGCAAACTGGACACAATATCAGCCGAGCCATTGCTACAGAACTCACCAAGCCCAGATAAAGTCCGACAAATTAGTGACAAGATCGTGTACGTGAAATTTGTCATTCAATTACCACCACAAGAAGGTTCTTATTTGATATCCAACTTAAGCATACAAGTATTCAACCTCGAACAAAATAAACGACCTCCACCTTCGAAGAAATGACGTTAACAACCACAGAAGAAGAATCCTCTTGAAACTTCTGGCCAAAGTGTAGAACTCTCATATCAGGTAACATAAATCTGGATCAAGCTATCCCAGACAGTGTAAGAAGGGTGCAGAAAGCGAGCGCGCAAGACTCGCGTTGGTGAAGACCGAAATTCTAAACAAGACAGACGCAAAGCGTGACCAATTTCTGCGAAAGCAGAAGAAGAAGCACCGACCTCATTGTGTCCTTGCATAGCCGAAAAATGCAGGGGAGAGTTGCGCACTCCGAAGGTGGAGTACTTCGCCAAGCGAGGGTTACAATCCAACAGCGCCTGTGCTTCCTGCAAATCTCCATCTCGTGCCGCGGATACCAACCGCTCCCCGGATGCTGAGCAACCAAAGGAATTCCCCATGGTGTCGCCAACCTTTAAACCCGCTTGCACAACTCTCGCCCCTTCCTCTGCTCCAACAATTTCATTCTCCAGATGCAATATCTTAACCCTACGCTTTCACATCTGTACGAGCGCCCTCACTTCCGTACACAAGTCGCTTACTCCTCGAAACAACACCATCCATCTTCAGCAAAGCACTGCAAGCGACGTGCAGCTCATCCTAATGCTTTCGACTCCAATCTCGCCTCCCGAAAGCCACGTGAAACTCGCAAAGCTTCTTACACTAAACACGCACGGCCTAAACCACTCAACCTCCCACACTCCAAGCCATCATTCAAACCCCTACCGACAACGAAAATGCATCAATTCGACACCTCCCGGGCCAAAAACGTCCCAACCGACTACAAAAATGCGGTACCAGCAACCACTGATCTCGGCAACACCTAAAGCCGCGCACATATGATACAAAAGCACTCACATCGACTGCAATCAATCAAGCGTGTGCAGCCTAACCGAGGCAAACGGCCCACAAATGTCAACCTCAACGGAGCAAAACTCGCTAAATTCAATGCGTTTCACTAAGGAATAAAAGCAAAGCGTAAACGTAACATTATCCGACATTCGGCAACACGCTCACTCCCTAAAAGTTGCGCGAAACTCAAGAGAGACCACCGCCTATTGAAGAAGAAGTGGCTGGCGCCATGGCTGCATAATTAGCAGTCCATGGAATCATCAGAGCCCGGAAAAGGGCACAAACTCTAAGAGAGGAGGAAGAGAAGCCCGAAGCGGAAGCGGAAGAGGTGCTCATTGCTCAAGCTTTGAATGTGGATGGATGATGGATGCATGTTTGAATGAATGTACTTGAGTATGTATGGGTGTTTTCATCATGGATCCATCATGGGCATAGGAGGCGGAATCATCTTGAGTTGGCAAGTGGGCGGACATGGGGATCCAGTGGAACGATGATTCATCGATGGCGTACACGGTTGATGAGTACAGTACAGTAGGTTTCCCCGGAAATGCAGGGCCCTCCACACTCTAAATTTAGGTGGACGCAACTTGGGATACCGGTTAGGTACTACAGTGGTGGGCTTTTCTACAGTACTGTAGTAGTGTCTGCATTCTGCAATGGGCACGCGTTACCGGTCCAAGTATGCGGGCGCTTTCAAACGGTAATTTCCCCTTCAAACACGGTACCAGTTCAAATTAATATGATTTGATCAGCTGCCTGCCCGAGTGCCTGAGCCTAGTCAGTAACGTTTTATCTTTTCATTTTACAAACACGAAACCGCCTGCAAAATCATGTTCGGTGAATTGACCCCCTCACTCATTGCCCTCCAGTTTCATTATCCCTGAAATTTTTTATTTGTAACACATGCTAAAATTTGCAAATTTTGAATTCATGTTTGCTATCAGAGGCTGCAAATCGAGTATGAGAGATGAAGGATTATCCAAAAACGCAGTACAAAATAGGGGGCAATTCCTTAAAATTATGGTACCTTCGCACTTGGTATTAAGGGTGATGTTTGCAACATGAATTCAGTCAAGGTGTAGGTCTAAATTCATTCCTAATATCTCAGTAACAACACTCTCTTACACCAAATGTGAAAATATTGGCTGCCATTGTTGAATTAAAGAAAAGTAGAAACAAAACTTTGAAAATTGACCATTGATAAGGCATGGTTTACACCATAATTGATGGGGTTGTAAGAAATTGAGAAGTCTCCATCTCCATGCCCAATGTTCGGGAAACAACAGCATTTAGCTGGTGGAATTTGGAAAAAAAATGGTGCAATTTGAAAACATTGGCAAAAAAAATAGTGAAAAATCTATAAAAATTCAATTTTTGAGTCAAAAATAGAGAAAATAACTAGACTCCATACTTGATAAAATGAGTTCAATTTGGGAATTGAAAGAAATTAGCCAATAAAACTCAAAAGTTTACTAAACGCTCTTGATGCCCTCTCATTTGTCATTGAAAAGTCTTCTTTTGGTGGTTGTGACCTTTGATTTGGTATTAGCAATTATAAAGACATGAAATAGGAAAATCATCAATACTAGATCCTAATAGTATATTTATATTTACTAGGGACCCATTGCTCTTCATGATACTAGTTATGCCCAAGTGAAAGTTCTCATTTAAAATTAAAAATATTCAGATTTAAAAATGACTATGTAAAGTTATAAATATTCAAAAAAAATTGTGTGGAAATTACATAGATTCAATCTACAATCAATTCTAGGAAGATATTCTACAACTATTGAAGGTGTTTATAACATACATACTTATAAAATGAGTATCCTATAACCATGTAAGGTGTTTGTAATATAGGTACCTATAATTTAAATACACTTTATTCGTGGAAGGTGCCTATAATATAGGTACCTAAAACATAAACACCCATAATATAATTAGGCACTTATTATATAAACATCCTATAACCATGGAAGGTGCCTATAACATAGGCACTTACAATAGACACCTATAATATAAACATCCCATAACCATAAAAGGTGCTCATAACATAGGTACCTGCAACTTAGACACCTATAATATGAACATCTTATAACTATGGAAGGTGCTTATAACATCCATACCTTAAGACATGTTGTTTGTTTGTTTTGTTTGTTTGTTTCGTTGAGATCTCCCAGACCATGTGTCCCCTAGTTAAGTTCTTGGTACCATTGGAAAGCCCTCAGCGAGGAGGGGTGCACAAGCTTTGTTTCACGACATTTGGACTTATGGTGTGAAAGTTATGGAATTTCAAAGTTTTTATGAATAAAAAAAATTAGAAAAATACTTTTACTTTTATTTTGATTGTGGCAACAACACAAGACACACTAGTAAGTATCTACAACACAGACACTTATAGTTATGAACATCCTATAACTATGAAAAGTACCTATAATACATGTACCAATAATATAGGAGCTTAGGCTTCTAAGCTCATGGACTCAAGATCCTAGGCTCACATGCTAGCAATTGTGCTCGTGATTTTAGGCCAAGGAGAATTGGCCCCCTCATTGCCCTAGAGAAGAATAATAATATGTTTGCATTTGATGTTAAAGAGTATTGTTACTGAGGATCATAGGAATGAATTTAGACCTACACTTGGACTCGATTCATGTTGCAAACATCACCCCTAATACCAAGTGTGAACATACCATTAAGTTATAAACTTACTGCGCATTTTAAAGTTTAGTACTATAGATAGCCATTCCACCCTTTACTTATTTTTAATCAATTTAATAAGTTGCATAAAATAAAACATTGATAGTAGTGTACAGCACTACAGCAGAGACCCTGTTACAGCAGAGAAATCATTCATTTTTTCATCATACAACTGAAGGGAATGAATGAATGAATGTCATCAATAAATTTTGAAAATTTTACTAAATTTGAAAGGCTGTCTGGGGGCTTTTCACTTATTGGTTTCTGTTGCTTCTGTTGCCTTGCCAGTACTGGAATGTACAGCTACAGAAGACTGGCTTGCAGGAATGGATAGACGAGCCTTTATAAATGACGGAGATTCCATTGGAAATCAGGTCCATACTGGATAGTGAATACACTACAGTAAAGGTAGAGTGGAACCATTTAATAAGTCACTATATCATACACGCATACCCCCTCCAATTCTCCACTAGGCATCCCACAAGGCCTATTGCCATGCAAACTATCATAGAAATCAGAATATCTTGGGGCCAACTCCAGAAAGGGCATGTATTTTTTCGGAAGCGTGCGCTTGTTTCGTGAATGAACCTAAAAGGAATTATAATTTTTGGACTAACCCCTAAACGCCCAAACTGCGTTTTTTGGCAACATAGCAATTTTAGGCAGCTCATTACAGATGGGGTTTTTCTTTTTTATCTTTGAAACTTTCACATAACATATGCCTGAGGAGTAGCTTTAAAGCCCAACAATTTTCATAACTTTTGACTACATGGTTAAAAAGTTATTGCATGAAATGTAATTTTCATTGATCTTTGGGCAACCCAAAAGTTTCTTTAAAAAATACTTTTTAAAGAAATTGAAATTTGAAATTTGTCTTCTAGATTTATATGTACGCGGAAAGCTTTGAATTATTCCATTTTGATTCATGAGATGAAAGTTATGAGGAGTTTTAGTTTGCGGGCAATTTCGGATTCTCTACTCTAAAATAAACTTTGAAGTCTTTTATATAATTCCATTTTCAATAATTTTTGAAAAAATACAATCATAGGATGTAGATTGTTTATTAAAACATTACAACCATTGGGATTCACATTTTTCAATTCCATAACAAAATTCTTCACGTTTTAGTATTTTGAATCATTTTCTACTTCTTTGTACTTATTTTTTTTTTCCTATATGTTGTACAATTTCAAATAATCTGAAATTTTTCAAGCATGTAGCCAACTTCCCTTGTAGAATGAATCCAAAGAGTAACCACCATTTTGGAATTTTTTTCATACAAACGTGGCCTTGTGATGTGCAACTGCCCGTTTTTTCATAGGGCCGAAAAAAGGATTTTTGCCAATTCAAACGCTAATATCTTATAATCTACATGGTAGAAATTACTGAAATTTTTTCCACACCTTCTCAAATCAGTGTAGTGATCTTATGGTTATGAGTGTATAAAAAAAATTTTTTCTAAAATTTGTTACTTGTAGTAGAAATGACAATTTTGGAGCGTTTTTGGTGAAAACATAGTAGAAAACATTTAGGGGTTAAAATTATAATTTTTGTGAAATTTTGAAATGGTATGCCTATAGTTTCGAAACTGCTCATAGAGTGGAGTCATAAACATCATGTATATAAACCGTAACTTCTCTTTCATGTATCCAATGGTATGAAAGTGTTCAACATTAAGGTTTGACATATTACCCCTTGTTGACATTAAAACATGAGTGCTCTAATGTACACTTTGTAGATGACGAATGGATTGAAATTAAAGTTTAATCTTCATTATTGCTTGGATGAAAGTCATCTTAATTTGTGGAGATACTTTATCAAGTTGAACATTGTCCTATTTAATGGTTGGATTTGGTGTTACTAGAGTACATATTTTTCTAAAATTACATATGTGGAAGTTTGTCAAGTGATTGACCAAGCCAAAATTGCATTGACTCTAGTTCAAAACTGGATTTGCAAGAGAGAGGTCATAGATTTGAAGAACACAAAAATTTCAAAAAATCACCATGTGAAGAGAACCTCATTTCAAATCCATTCCAACTAATTGTATTAAAAAAAATCATAATATTTTGCTTGTAATCAAATTTTGAAGGAATTTTGAAATTTTTCTTTCAAAATTTATAAAAAAAATATTAGTGATGGCATTGGTGAATCTAACCATACAGATGGAATTGACTACTCAAAATCCATAACTTTTACTTGTATATGAATTCCAAAACATTCATCCAAATAGTACTTTATGATGATTTTTCTCAAATTGTTAATTCTAGAGAACACTCGGGACATTTAGGGGCTAATGCAATGATTTTGTAAAAAAACGAACGGATTTGGATTTTTCTTGGATTGTAATGGTGGGGCCAAAAGTTGGATGATCGAATCAAGTATCGATTGGAAAGGGATTGGTCTATTGAAGCTTAATTTAGGCCCTTCCTAGAAATATACCTTTGCCCCCAAACTACCATCATCACTTTGTACACATCTCCAAAACCAATATGTACATATGTGGAAGAAATGATTTTGGAACTTCTACCAAACAACACTCTCACCTTTCTTAACTTTTGCATAGAGTATCCAAATGTCATGTTCTTTAGTACATTAGAACCTCCTTTCACTTGCCAACAAGCAAATATGAAAATTTGAGCAATCTAATAATAGCATATAGGCATAGTGGCAAAAAAGGTAAGTTAGGGAATACCCACCTTACTAATTGGTAATTATACTCTTTTTTGTTTTGTTTTGTTCCAAATTAAGTCACTACACAAGTTAATTCAAATATTACCAAAATTTTGATAGTGTAAGCCTCCTCCCCTAACACTATAGAACACTATTTGATTGAATTGTGAATGAATTTGATGCAATTCATGTGAATATTTGGATGAAACTTGGATTTAAGTATGTAAAAATGTATAAAAATTGGACGAAGGTAGATGAAGGTGAATAAAAGTTGAATGAAAAACATACAATTTGGGAAAGTATTTATGAAAATAGTGCAGAGCACATTCCATTGATTTTATCTAAAGTACTATAAACTATTATATGTGCGCACATTGTAGTTTCATAAAGTTCTTAGATTAGTGCAAGTTAGTGCTACAATTGTGGGGTGCACTATTTCAGTGATGACCTTCATATCAAAGTTGGTTCAATGGTTTAAAATAATTATATTCACGAATATAGGGTCAATTTTATGGTGATGACATAGACCATTAAAATTTGAGGCCAAATGAAGAAAGTGTCATGATTAAAACCCCAATTATTTTGGAGCCATTTCTAGCAATTTACATTTGGCTTCAACGGTGCTAGTATGTGAGCCCAACAATGCGAGCTTGTGAGCATTGAGCCTACATTATAGGTACCTATAATATAAATACCACACACTATAGAAGGTGTATGTATCATAAACACCTATAATATGGGTATTTGTAACATATGTACCCTATAATCATAGATAGTTTCTATAGTATCTACACCTATAACATAGGTGTGTAGTATTATAGGCTCATAGGCTTATACTTCTATACTCACATAATAGCAACCCTCCATCCAAGGGGACTTATTTTGAGTATCATAAATTTATAAGCAACCTAGTAACAACCTTTTTGTGTGTTTGTGTGTTGTTGACAATAAATGTTTAATTTTAGTCTTTTGTTGTTCTTGTTTTTAGATTGAAACAAGAATAGAAATTGATGTGAGAAAGTGCCTACATGAGTTCATGAACATTGGTGCATTTGTTGAAGGCATTGCAAAGAGTGACTTGACTTGACAAATAAAAGGAGACCAGTGAAATGTCAAATTGTATCCTAACATAACTTCAAATCTTCAATTAGTAGTCACTTTTACTGTGGAGAAAAGTTGACTTAACTTATACAAAAGAAACCCAAGCCATATGGACTAAAAAAAGGATTAATAAGAGGACCTTATATGTCAAACTTGTGGGGCTTCGAGGATAAGTTTCTCATGTCTTTAAGGTCATTGCTTCTAATAATTATTGTCTCCTAATCTCCTATAGCAATTCAAACTCAATTTTAGGATTAATTTATTTTCAAGGTTTCTTTCTTTCTGAGCTCCACCGATGTAGTAAACACAAAATGGTTAGTTTAGAAATATACTTTGTAGATAAAAAAATATTCTATAAAATGAAGTTGTTTTAGCAATTAGAAGTTGATTGGATCAATAACTAAATCTTTTTGCATTTCTTTTGTTTTTTTAAACAAATTTGTAAATAATAATAATAATAATTTTTTAAATCACTCACCCTAGATGCTAGATACACAATTTGTGAAAATTTCAAAATATTTGAACACATTTTATAAGGAGGGAACACTATAAACCCTTGATATTTTCTTTTCTTTATAGATATTTTGATCTCTTTGCATTTGAAATGACACTTTCTTCTTTCACTACAAAATCACCTAATTATTGCATGCATTAAACTTTATCAAATTTTACACACATTTATTCTTTATAGTTTTAGATTTTTTTAGTAGGATTGATATTCTTCATTAATTTGAAGAATATTCACTTGATTTACAATACCATGATTATAAATGTAAAGATGGTAGCACATGATGGCACATTTTATAATCTTTACATTGTTAGAATCCTTCAAAATTGTAGACTCGAATTTTTTTCTTAACTACATTCTTCTAAAATTATCAATACTTGTTGTACATTTGAAATTTTTTTATCATTGTATGTACATTTGAAGGACCTTCCAAAAGACAACAGACATTGCCACAACAAATGTCAAACATGATGTTTATGATATACCCACAAGAGAAGTGAATGTTAATGTGGATTATTTTAACATAATTGTTTAATTTTGAATTTGGTTGTATGAACCAACATCATTTTTATTTAGAGCATACATTTGCAATATCAATTATTATTACAAACATCAAATTTTCTACTAATGAAAGGAGATTCATGATTCAAGAGTTGCTAACTAGTTTTAGTTGAATTTTACTAAATGTTCAAGTGTTCACTTTGTTCTCCAACTCTCTTTGAATACCACTATATTGCCTAAAATTTTTTGTTTCTTATCATTTCATAAATTTTCAATCCCTTTTTAAATTACAACAATTTTGTTGATTGTTCTAAACCAATCATGATTCATTTTTAATCTCTAAATTCACTATGTTCAAGTCAAGTAGTGTCATACTACGCATGGTGGGGAGGTGAGTGGGGAGGATGTGGAAAAATGATGGCTATTTTGTAGATCTCATTGATGAGGAAGATGCAAATTTATTATCATTTTAGGTGCTCTACAATTATTCTCATTCTTAATGCATTATTTTGATATTTTTTCTAAATTTTCTTCAAATATTATACTACATAATGATGTTGTTGTTGAACATCCAAAATAAAGTGACAAACACAAGTATAAAGGAAGTTTATTTTATAGTTTGAGTAAGACCTTGTATTTTTTTTTCTTGTTTTTATTTTCGTCTTAAAAATAAGAAAGAATCGAATAGATTTGAAAAGCTAGAGAATTATAGATAGAATAATAAGGTTTTAGCCAACTGTCTCAACAGTAAGAAAAAAAATGTTTTGAGCTTCCATATTTAAACAAACTTTATATTGATGAAGAATATTTCTTTCAAGTCTTTGAAAATTTCTGAATTATATTTTATGATAAATTTGATTTTAAAAATATGTTAGTTAGAAAAAAGTGCATCATCAAGTAACAAAATTGTGCAAGTTTGGATGATTTTCAGATGTTAATTACTTGTGTTGACAAAATTGAGTGAGTTTAGTTCACTCTTTATTTTTATTGCTTATGTCAAAATGAATTAGTCTAAATTTGTCCAATTCTATTTAGACAATGAGTAGTTTCTAGAAGTCTACGGAAAATAGATTTTTTTGTATTTGATACAAGACATTGAATAAGTAAAGGCTAATGGGCACTTTGATAAATAAAACATGCATCCATTATAGAATTGCCATCACTTAATTTTTTTTATAAATGTAGACATTCCGTAACTTAATATGTGAAAAAAAAATTTGATGAGTCCTTTTTATTTAGATTTTTGCAATAGAAACTTATCTAATTCAACTCTATTGGAATAAAAACTATAACAAAGTATTTGGTTTATTGGAGTTTGAGCTGTAGAATTTAACATTTAGCAACATCTTAAAATATTTGGATTGTAAGAGCATAAAGAAGACGAAGTATTCTCACCTTGTATTTAGCTATTAAGTAGGTAGGCCCGGTAGATAGGTTGATTTTTTTGCAAGTCAAACTACAACCATAGTTTGTCACACATATTCGTCATCACGATAGTTCCTATCCATTAATTCAATGTATTTTCATATATTTTTTAATAAATTTATTGATAATTGATAAATACTAAATATTAGTAATCTAGTTGATACATTAATATAGACACAATTCTCTTTAAATTCAATTTTTGTATTGTTTAAATTTTTTAGAATTTTAGAATTAATACAAATGTTGATTTAGTACTAATTCAATTCAATACTAGAATTGTGTAGACATTATATAATTACAATTCTAATTACAATGAAATTTTAGCACTATCACCATGATGTTTTAGTACATATATACTTCATGTGGCACTAGACATTATATGGTGAATATTTGAGAACTAAAATGAATCTATTTCAAGTTATTCTTTGTGTATATTTTGTCTTGAAAAAGCATCATATCCATTTGGTTATATTTAGACAATTATCTGGCAAGGTTTTAAAAATGTCAATGTCATGTTACTAGCATGTCTAGATAGAATATATGCAACCATAAGAGTTAGAGGTTTATGTTGCATAGTCTAAAAGATTTAGAATTAATGAGTTAGAACATTGGAACCTATAATACTAGCCTATTTTAATTGCAATTATAATAATTTAAAAAATTCGAGTATCTAACTTGCCATTGGGTGCTTGGAAGTATACAATTGACAAGATTCAAGTTAAATGAACTAAACTTACCATCAAGGGTTGAAGTACAATATTAAATTTTGAAGTTTAAAACTTTGATTGTCATGATTTTTACCATAAATAGAATTAATAGATAAAATTTTGAAGTTGAAATAAATACAACATGTTGTTTAAGACCTTTAATAGTCCTATTTACATATGAGGTGTCCCAAAGAATAATCAAATGATCAGATTCTTATTACAAGATTGATCGAATGAATTGAAATTGGCAATAAGTATGATAAAAGCCATAAAGGACATAATTATCAAAAATAATTTGTACTTTAATACCTACTAAGTGTCCAACGGCAAGGTAGATACTAAATGAGATATTATTCTTGATGACCATTACCTTAATTGCTATTACTTAGTTTATCATAGTTCACTTGTGGAAATTAGAATTGACTCAATGAAACCAATTGCTAGAGGTAGCCAACTACTAGATGTTTTTCTTAGGCATTAGAATTTATTATTGCCATGACAAAGTATTTTCTTAATAGATTTAAATTGGCTTCCTTGAATTACTCTCTTCTTTTAGCAAAGTCATGTAACAATTTCATTTCAGGATTGATACTTATTTTAAAGCAAGACAATCAATGATTGGAATATTTGAAATTAGTTTAATGGAAAATCCATAAACAAAATATACAACAATTTTTGAATTAAATTGCTTATGCACTTATTCCAAGTCTTGCAATTTTCAAAATATGCTTTATTACATGCCTATGCTCCATAGATACGTAACAAAATCAATTATTGTTTTGAATCAATCCTAAAATTTCTTCAAAACCACTATTTTTCTTTAAGAACACTTTTGAACCATTGTGCTGAAGCTTTGGGATATCGGGCTTGATTATTCTTAAAATCCACATAGTAGAGACCAAATCGTACAGTGTACCCAGTTGCCCACTCAAAATTATCTAAAAGTGACCAAGCAAAGTATGAGCGTATATCGGAGCCGTCCCTGTAAAATATACAAAAAATTCAACCACATTATTAGTCTTTGACACATGCACTTGCAATTTTAACAATCTGTTTGTAAAACACATCAATTTCATTACTTTAATAATTGCCAAAGATATTGCTAACACAAATTAGAAAAGTACAAGAACTAAAATGAACTTACTTTATTGCCAAAAGGACATTTTGTAAATAGTCATGATAATAGTTGATACGAGTTGTATCATTCAATTGTTGTTCCATTGGCAATGTCTCCGCAGTATTAAATTCATCCACACCTATACAAATCAAACAATTAAAATTGATTTTTTGGTAAATTGATTTATATAAAAAAATATAAAAAAACAATGAAGTTAAAAAAAAAAGACATTTTGTAACAAAATATATTTTAGTATTAAATTATGTGCCAAATTGATAGTATACAAATAATTGAATGTGATCAAATATGATTATTCGCTTTAGTAAGTTACCATTTTCAGTAATATAAATTGGAGGATTGTTGTAACGATCACGAATCCATCCTAAAAGGTGACGAATGCCAGATGGATAAATCCAAAGCCATGGAGAAGCTGCCTGCAAGAAAAAATATTTTAAAATTATTTCCTAATTTGTGCATTGATTTTATCAATCAATTTATGAAAAAAATTCAAAACTTTCAATTAAAAAAAATTTTAATCTTTAACTTTCAATAAAAAAAATTACCACTGGTGCTATAACGGTCCCATTGCGATAAGCTGCATCACAAAGTTCATTGAGAAAATAAGTATTAGTTCGTGGAAGGGGAATTTAGAAAATCAAAAGTAATAAATCTATGCATTAATTTAGGTTGCTTGTTTTGTTTTATTTGTTTATTAAAGGTGAGATCTCCCAAACCGTGCATTCCTAGATCACATTCATAGTACCGTTGGAAAGTTCTTAGCAAGGAAGGGTGCATGGACTTTGTTTCGTAGTGTTCCCACTCACAATAGAAAAGATGCTGAATTTTGAATCTTTTATGAATTAAAGAAATAGAAATTTACTTTTATTTTACTTTTATTATATTGTAGTAGCGGCAAAAGGAAAACTAGTAATTATTAAATTATTAAAACAATTCTCACCTGTTAAACCCACTCCACTGTCATTTTCAATAGTTACATTGGTATTGTAAGCATATTGAGTTGAATAATGATTGAAACCAATCCAATCATAAGACCCTTTTATCAAAGCTTTTTGTTCCTCTGTAAATTTTGGTAAACGATAACCCAAATATTTTCGCATAGAGGGTGGATAGTCTCCAAAAACAATGGGATCCATAAACCTGAAGATACATAATAATTTAACACTCAACATTTGAAAATTTGAGTAAGAAATACTTGATATACTATCATATATTGAAATATTTTACAAAATTGCATTCAATATAATATAACATATGTGCAACAATAAGTATAAATTCAATTGCTTCAATTTACATACCAACCAAGATAAAATTCAAGTCCTCTTTGAGCAGCTTCTTGATCTTCTTTAGAATCCGTGAGAGGTATATACCACATGCAATCATTTTTGATTCCAATAGTTCCCTTTTGTTGAGCCTACAATTGTCCATTACAAAGATCAATATAAACATCAAAATGCTTATATAAATAAAATTTCTTGAAGATAATAGTAAAAAATTTAAGTATGAAAAAATACTTACTTGAAATTCTTTCCTATAAATATCCACAACTCGAGCATGCCCATTCAATGCATTATGTGCTGTAATCCATGGTTCAATAAAAGAATTGCCTTTTGTACAATTTCCATATGGTTGAGAACAACGACCAGGTGCAAATCCTCCACCAAGATAACCTAGCTGAACAAAGCTATGTATTTCATTGAAAGTCAACCACTTTTTAACCTTGCTTCCAAATTCTTGGAAGTAGAAGCGAGCAAGTTCACCCAAAATATCCCTGCAAAATTTTTAAAAAAAAAAAGTATTTTAAAATAAAAATAAAGAAATATTTTTCAATAAAAATAAAGAAATATTTTTCAATAAAAATAAAGAAATATTTTTAAATAAAATTTTCATATTTAAAATATAAAATAATTAGAATATACAACTAAAATTATACTATTTGTATAATTAAAATTAGAATGTAATGAATTTTTCTTAAGGACAAGAACTTTTAGTTACGTACACCATCTTTGGATTCAACCATCCATCCATAGAATCTTCAAGAGCACTAGGCATGTCCCAATTGTAAATGGTTACATATGGTTCAATACCTTCAAGACAAATACAAGGCCAATAAATATCATGGTCAATATCATTAAAAATTATTAAATAATATAGAACAAAAATTGAATATTCAATAATATTAAAATAATAACTGATATATATGAATAATTTTTGAATTTTCATCTAAATTTATAAAATCATTTAATGATATTATTTTGAAAGGATCAATTTCTGATTTTTTTATATTTTCTATTTTTTACAACTAACAATAAGTTTTTAATAATAAATTTATAAATATTGATTTAATAGAAATTTACCTTACCAATATTTCAATAACAACAATTGATTAGTAATATAGTAAAAATAAATAAATCTTGAACAACAAATGAGTTTGCCAATTTACCGGCTTCCAAAAGGGCATCGAGGAGCTTGTGATAGTATTGAACTCCTTCTTTATTTACAGCTCCAACACCATCTACAACAACAAGAAAAACATAATTTAAAACAAATATGAAGTCTTTTGATAATTATATTGATTTTACAATCAATGGAGATGTATAGATAAATTTGTCACTATAAAAGTTATAAAGTATTTCTTTATTTAAAAATTTCAAATTTGAATGCCATCAATATAATTTATTTGTAGCACCAAATATGACTAATTGTAAAGTAAAACACCGTTACCTGGAAATATTCGAGGCCAAGAAATAGAGAGATGATATGCATCAAATCCAACGTCCTTCATGAGCCACACATCTTCCTGCAAAGTTTTCAAATACAATTTGTTGGATATTGTTCCTACCTTTAAATTATAATATTAATAAAAAATCATTATATATATATAAGAATATTATGCTAGTAAATTTCCTTTTGAAACATACGTTAATTTTGCATTGAATCATAACATTGTTAACTAGTCTAAACCATACTCCATGGAAGATTGCGATAATCCCTCTTGAATCCTTGGGAGTAAATTTAGTTTCATTTGTAAAGAGTCATTGGCTGACTAGGAAGTTCCAACAGGCGGGCTCTTGCTTTCGGGGGAATAGAAGGGACCCTTCTAGCGTTGATTAATAATGTTGTGGAAGTGGAATACATACCACATAACGATGATATTGATCAGTAGCAATATTTCCAGTAGAATTGTCTATGACTCGTCCCGGTTGAGCGACAAAATCATCCCATATACTTCTGCCTTTGCCTCCTTCAAAAGCTGCACCTTCAAGCTACATACAAGTCCTCCAAATCAATGAGTCGTGAAAATTAGAAAAATCTCAAAAAACTTAATAATGGCAACTAAGTTAATCATAAAAGTGTATGCCATGTAAGACCAAGAGCCGAAGTTTAAGAAAACACAAGATGAAACCACTCAAAGCACCAAGGTTTGATGGATTTTGGTGTTGTCAGTTTCTTTTGTACTATTCTTAGTTAAATCTTCCTCTAACACCATCGTTACAACATAAGACGACCTTTATGATTACCTCTAATATTTCAAAAAAATCACTAATACATTTATTAGATTTTTTGAAATCATAATCATCAATAGAGTTTTATAGGAATTATATCAATATTGAAACAAACAAATTAACAAAAGTAAAATATTTAACCTGATAAGCAGATCCTGCCGACCCAAAGACAAAGCCTTCTGGAAATTGGGACCTATGCAATTCTCCTGGAAACAATTGCTCTGGATAAACATTCAATTTGGAAGCAGTGAGTGGGTCGTCTGTTGCCACGTCAGCATTAAGCTGGAAATGATTATAATGGTTGTGTTCATGGGATCGCCCATCAATACAACTCCAAGCTTGAATTAACAATAAAACTACTAATAAATAGGATATCTTCATCTTTCCTCAACTTTGGAAACCCTCAACTAATAAATGAAAAGCAAAATGAAGTTTCTTATAAGGATAAAAGTAATTTATATATTGGAACACATAAATAATATGGATACACATTGCTTGATTTAAAACTAATCTATAAAAATAGAACTAATGTTCAATAGTTTTAAAATTGAAGTATCCTATTTTTAAAATAATTCTAAAATTAAAAATTAAAAATGATTTAATCATTGTTTTGTAAAATTTTATCAACATAGTACCATCGATATTAATAAAGTTAAAGATTTATTTTATTCTATTATAGTTTTGTTTGTATGTTGAATCTATGTCTATGTAGAAGGTGGTCTTCCTTGGGGGTCTTAATGTACACAATCATTAAAGAAATAACAAGCAAAACTGCTCTCTTAGAAGAATTTGAATTAACAATTGTCTTATTAATATTTTTAATTTTAAAATAAAATTGGTAGCATTTTTACTTATCTTCTCAACTCCTCTGTTCCTTTGTGGTCTTGCCTTTTATTTTACTTTTCAAATCTTATAATTATCCTACAATGTTCACTTTTTATGTCTTATACATTGAATGCACTTTCAATGACTTCTAGGAATATGACCGGCACGAGCCAATCTAGTAAGAGAATAATTATGAATGATAACATCTAAAATTCCATTATGTTATCAAGACAATATGACTAACAAGTGCAATGTTCCTAACTGAAATACAATGTTCTTATACTGAAATACAAGTTCAAAGTTTTGAAATACTTCACTAGTACAACATGGGAAAAATTTACTTGGCATAGAAAGCACTAGACAACTACTACTTTTCATTAAAAATAGCCTTCAATCAAGAATGAAATAAGTTAGAGGACCGGTAATTAGTTATGTTGTATTTCAAAGCTATAGTTAATTGAGTTATTTTCCTACTAATAGCTAATAAATATTTAACAATTTTTGCATCTATTATTTTTAGTTTGATAACAATTTTTAAGAATCTTTTTTAACTTTGATTTGTTTCTTAGCTCCAACAATCTACTAATGCCATTCATGAGTACCAATAATATCATGAGTACCAATAATATTAATACAAAGGCAAATTATGAAACTTAATGTATTTGAGATTGACTTTGAATGCAAAAATCTAAATATCATCATACAAAACCTTATAAAGATGATAATCACAAAGCTTGGTGATACAACAGTGAGACGTGTTTCACAATCCAATTTAGAACAAAAATTGTGAACACTAATTAGAGTAATGGTGTTATTGCCCCTTGGACTTCCCCAAAGGGAGTCCATTCTCTCTTCCTAATGTGTCCCCTAAGAAAACCCCAACATTTTGTACATAAGTTCATATAGATTTGAAAATTTCAAAAACAAATTGCATTTTACATTGTGTATGAAACAAACACGTCAAGAGAATACCTAAAGAATATCACACATATAATTATGGTACAAATTTTTTTTAAAAAGACCCAAAGTTGTGATCAAAGTTGTTGCTATGCAAAAAATGCTGGAACATACAAAATATAACAAAATATCAAAATTATTGAAGATTTATTGAAAAATATACATACAAAATACCGTAACCTCATAATTGGCACAATTGTGTTGATTTTTTTTTATAGATGCTGAAAATTTAAAAGAAATTTCAAGATTCCTTTTTTTCTCTTTAGAAAAACAATTTGCAGAAATACATTCCTTCAAAATTTGGTGTCTATGTTGTGGATTCTTATTTGACAAATTTGGCCTACAAATATAGTAGCAAGATCCATGTGTCAAGAATTGACAAATATTCACTAAACTACCAAAAATTAACACTCTAAAAAAATGGGTTATGAATCAAAAATGATTCATCTCTTAGAATTTGTAATTGTGGGATCTTATTCTTGACTAGTATTAGGATCCTATGTAAAAAATTGGGGCTTGAGGTCAATATATGTGTGAGAACAAAGCTTGTAAATTGAAGCAAAATGTTTTCTTAAAGATTGCCCAAAATTTTGACAATGTGGCTTTGATAGGCTTTTGAGGCCTTGCAAGTTTGTAGGAACTTTAGATTTGAGTAGGGCCTCAAGTTAGAAAGAAATATGCAAATTTTCAAAACAAAATGATGTTACCCTCCTCCTCCCTAAGTTAGGTGTCCCCCCCCCAAAAATGTATAAATTTTTTTCCAGTTGTTGGATCTTCATAAAGATTAGATTCCCCGAAAGCTCGTTTGTTTGTTTTTGTATTCACATCCAAAAAAATGAGGAAGAATTTTTTTTTGATACTTCATTTTGGATGCCCAATTTTTTTCAAAACCCATTTGAGCTTGCAAGGAGCTTTAGGGATTATGAGACCTTTAGATCAAGTCACTATGATGTACAATTGGGTTCCATAATCTTACAAACTACCTATTGTGCCATTCAATTTCTTTTTGCATAATATTGAATACAATTGACTGCATTTTTTGTCTAGTATAATTAATATTTGATTATTATGCAATTACAATCAAGAAATCCAAATTTTAATTTCAAAAAAGCAAAAATCCATTAAGGGAGAAATGTTTCATTTGATATTCATGGTTTACATGATAATTGATTAAAAAATATTGGTAATGAATTTTTAAAATTTGATTGCATGGATACGTAAGAAACATCTATATGCACGTCTTTCCTTCAACATGCATCTCCAAAAAAAGTTTTAGAATTCTCTTTGTAGATATTTCAATGTTGAGATGATAATGCCTAAATTTTGTAAAATAGATATCTTTATATTTTAACTAGATTTTGTAAGAGTAATTTTATCATCATGATCAAATGTACAAAATTTGGTGTAGCATGAGGGTCAAATAGCAAAATCTAATGGCAATAAAGGAATTTCTATTTTACAAAATTTGAGCATTGTCTACCAACATTGAAATCTCTATAGAGAGAATTTTGAAACTTTTTTGGATATGTTTGTTGAAGGAAAGATGTGCATATAGATGTTTCTTACATATCTATGCAATCAAATTTTAAAATTCATTACTAATGTTTTTCAATCAATTATTATGTAAAATCATGAATATCAAATGAAATAATTCACTTGAAATGGAGTTTTGCTTTTTTAAAACTGGAATTTGGTATTCTTGATTAGGATTGTGTAAGAATTGAATGATAATTATATAAGAAAAAAAATTCCAATTGTATTTTTATATTAAGGTAGAGGTACCATTTGTCAACCATGTACAGTACCCAACTTGTAGGGTGTAGTATTTTCAACCAAGGGATGGGATTGATTTCCAACTGAAACTTGGAATGTAGTTTTTTGGTCCATTTTAAGGATGGGACTAATAAGATTATGACACATGTTCCAAAGTAGTGAACAAAAAAGTAGTAAGGAGGAAAGCAATTTTTTAATGATTGGAATTAGAAGAGTCTCGACATTGGCAATGGGTCATGACTACTTTTTGACTCCCAAAATTCACAATAATTTCCATTTTGGGAATAAAATTCTAAATTTTTTGCAATCCCCATATTTCCTATCTCTATACAGGAAAAAATTCCACCACCTAATATTGCTAGGTGGATGCATGTCTCAATAACTATGTTACAAGGTTGATTTCAAGGAGGGGTATGTATTCCAAAGTGAATATTATACAAAGTATTATAGTTCCTTATGCTATCTTTGGGTAGAAAACATAAGAACTTTATTAGGATGACATCTATGTATTTTTTTTGACAACTAATGTCTATCAACATTGATTTATAGACTCTTGAAGATAAATGTATGGACTTGTCACAAGAGTTAATTATATATATGGACTTTTTTCATAACATAAAAAAATAAAATTGTTTTACAATGACTAATATAAGAGTAAATGGAAACATTCTTTTATCTTAAAATGAATTCTTTAGTGTCAACATCATTGTATTTCATATGGTTATAGACTTTTATAGAGTGAAAATGAGGTTCAATCTTTGGAAGTTTGTCATTTTCTTCCATATTTAATTTTTTTTCTTTGATGCAGTATATTTGAAGTTCTAAGTAAGCATGTTTTGATTGTTTTCCAAAAAAGGAAAACAATTGTGAAGACTCGACCACTTATGAAGAGTGTTGTTAGGTGGTTGATTAGTGAATCAACTTGCAGAAATATTGAGATGCTAAACCATGCATCTACCTTGTTCAAGCTCTACTCTATAATTGCTTAAATAATTGGCTATTGGTTCCTCAACCTTATGCGAAATTCTGTAAATGGCACAATAGGTAGTTTGTAAGATTATTGGACTCGGCTGTACAACGAGATTCTCTATAATCTAGTCTACTTTGCTATTACCTAATCCATTATTGATTGATGATTATTAGGTCTCTAAATTTGGGTGACACAATGCTACTTGAGAAGTCTTGGCTCTTGCTTGCATTATTCAAACGTAGTGATTTTGATTTGTCCGTGTAGGGCTACAAACTTAATTAAGACTATTTTACACCTAGAGGCCTGGCCAATTCTATTTAAGGTTGATTGTACAAAATTTCAGCCCCTTTGGAGCTAAAGGCAAGCCTCAACTACTTATTAGAATGAGATTATAACGGGGGCCAATTCTCCTACATGTAAAGGTTTTGAGGCCAAGAAGTCCAACCAATTCAATAAAATCTAGAAAAGAAATAGAGAGAAAGGGGCTGAAATTTTCAAGGCCACTTTACAACTAAAGGCCGGGTCAATTCGCCTTAAGACCAATTGCATAAAATCCCACAAATCTGATTTGTTTTAAAAAAAATAAGTTTTTCTAAGTTTTTAAAAATTGAAATTTGACATTGGCCCTGAGACCAAGAATTGGCCTCTTATTTTTGGCACAACCAATTTAGCAAATTCGGGTGAAGTTAGATCATGTATTTTTGGAATAAAAAATTCATTCCACCAACTTGGCCCGGCCTCTAGGTGTAAAGGGGGTAGGATTGATTTTAATGTTTTGTCCCAATCACAAGTGAGGATTCTTGGCCTTTGACATAGCACATTGGTTTGACTTCTAGATGTAAAGTGGCCCTTAATGTGAACTAGTAATATGCCACAATATAATAAAATAAAAATAAAAATCATTTTTTCATTCATAAAAACTTCAAAATTCAATATTTTTTTTCTATGAATTAGAATGCTACAAAACAAAGCCCCTGCACCCCTCTTCACATAGAGCTTTTCTACAAAATTAAGAATACAATCAGGGAACGCACAATGTTGGATATCTCATTGAAACAAATAAAACGAAATAAACAAACAAACAATCTAATTTAATGTATGGGTATTGTAATGTGAATATTGCTAAATTGGTGCATTAAAATGGCACATAATATACAATAGCCTTCAAAGAGGTTGCCTTTTCCTTTCTTGAGTCCTTAGCTACGAAATTCATCCACAATATATCAAAGAGGTTTAAGTAAGCTACACTACATTAATAACATGATGGTGGTAGAGCATTTATGGTGTGCATTTTTTTTGCTAATTTGGGGACTAGACAATCTAATCTACAAACAAATGTAAAGATGGTTCCAATAATTGTTGAAAACTCAAAGAATCCAATAAGTCAATGAAGTACTAATTTTTCATTTGATCATTTGCCATCAAAAAAAGTTTTTTTGGAAAAATGAAGAGATTGCTTCATTGACTTATATGGAAATGAGAGGTGGAGGGGTTGTTTTTATATTGAAATTCATTGTTTCTCATGAATATTCAAAGGATATGGGATAATTTCAAGATAAATGCTCATTGTCAAAACATAGGAATTGTATTCAAAGTAGAATTTTAGACCTCATTTTGGCATAGTAGAATAACTTTATCCAAAAACTTTGAACCAAGAAAGTTGGGAAATCAAACTAAGTTTCATCTTCAAAAAAACCCTTGTGATTTTCAGCCTCCAAAAAATTTATGGAAAAAATTCACAAAGGATTTTTGAAAATGTTTGTTTTTACCCCTCATTGAAATTTGTCCACAACTTTTGATTGGAGTCTCTAAATCTCAAATAGAATTTTAGAAATGATAGTTCATTTGGTTTACCATATTAATTGAGTTCAAAGTTTTTTGGAAAAAAATTATTCTATTATGCCGAAATGAGGTCTAAAATTCTACTTTGAACATAGGTCTTACTTTTGACTTAATTATGAGTGGTTGAGCTCCTACTAATCTTAATTTACATATCCCACATGAGTCATTTTATAGTTTTACCTCCTACCACCCCACTTGTATAAAGAGCTTGTCTTCTCATTCCTTTGCACACAAAAAACAAGTGGCTTTTTAAGCTATGTGAGATAGATGGTAAATATTGTTTTCTTTGAATTCATTGCCAAATATTTCAAATTGATATTGTAAAACATTGAAGCTATTTTTATGCTTTGGTTAAATTTTGGATTGTGGTATTGAAGTTGCTATTTGGATGTAGTACTAACCAATCTCTTGCTCAATGCCACCTATCTTCCATAGCTACTAATGGGTGTGGAATATTCCACATCATTCTATTGGATGAAGAACAACCCAATTGTAAGCTATTGAATGTTATCCTTGCTAAATTCTCGAGCAAACAACAAACTGAAATGATTTAATTAAGGAACCATAAAGGGGGGTTGGGGAAAAGATGCTGGTAGAAATTCTAACTCAATGATGCAAAATGTAGATGCACTTGCATACTAATTTTGCATATGTGTGGTCACAATAAGCTAATACAAATTTCATCAATGCAAATTTTAACATAGATCATGGAATTTGGACAATTCAATGAAATTGACATTTTTCTAGGTTTGATGTGAATACAAATTTCTTGTTACAAAGAGAGTCTTTAAAGGTCACTTTACTTATGGCCAAAGGTCATGAGGTTGTCGATTCCTAACAATCAAATTATAAGAAACCAAAAATTTGGCCTTTCGACCCTTTATACTAAAATGCAAAGTCTATAGTCCATTGTCTTCCAAATTTGTCTAAATGGCAACACTTTTTGACCAAGTTGACGAACTCTCATAGGGAGTTTGGGTTAGGTGTGTCAAAATCCAAAATATGGTTAAGAATCCACCAAATTTTTTTCATTAAAAAATTAAAAAACTAACAAGATCTCAATTGTTAGATTGGAGGGTTTGATTTTTGCAAGGCACAAAGTAGGATGCCCCTTCTTCCTTTGTCTCTTTCTTGCGTCTTGGTAGAAGTCATTCTTAGTTTTTGTAGCTCTTTTTCATGTGTAGGCTCTCTTAAATTTTTTCAAAGGTAGAAAATATCTCTCAAATCCCTTATTATTGTAACCAACTGAATTTGATGGAGGTGGAATTTTTTTTGGCTCCAACTTCTTATGGAGAATTTCAACTTTTTTCAACTCAAGTTAAAGAGACAAGAACAGTCAAAAGCAAATGTTCAAAGGGTAGAAGAGAAGATTGTTGAGGGATAAGGGAATTTTGAGATTATATGGTCCTTTCAAAAGAGAGTTTTTCCTAAAAAAAAGTTGTTCTAAAGAAAAAACAACTCCAAAAAAAATGGCACTAAAGATAGTGGCGAAAATTGAAGGAGAAAAAAAACAAATCAAATGTCAAAGGATTTGGAAGTGCTTTGATTGATTGTGCTAAAGGAGAAAATGGAGCCTAAAGTTGATAGAAATGGCAAAAAAATAAGGTATGAATTTTCCACCGTAATTGTAAATTTAAAAAAACAAATATTCATAATTGAGGCCAATTCGGGGACTAAAGGCCTATGCCTTTAACATGTGCCCATGTTGGCCCCCGAGCCCCTATTTCCTCTAAAACATTTACAAATGTAAGATCACCATTGGGGTTTGAAAACTAGTCTCCACAATTACAAAAGGGAGACTTAGTATTCAATGGACATATCTTCCATCTACTTCCATGAGATCGTCAATGCTACCTTCTTATTCCATCTATACCTTTTATGTTGCACCTCTTAGTGACACTTACCACCTTAAGTTCATCTTCTAGTGCTTTCCAAGCACTTTACCCTTTAGTGACACTAAGGGTCACGCTCTCCTAATACTGCACATGCCAGACACCCACAATGTTAGGTTCTATCTCAAGTCACGGGATTCCCCATTCCTCTTTGACTCTCAACACTTCCATTCCAACTTTTAATTCCCACAAGATACCAAGGTAGGGTTGTTCTGTCGAACGCATTTTGGGGTTCGGGTGTCGAGTATTTCGTCTGACATCGCGTGTTGTATAAGATGAGTTTCGTATATAATAGACAATTTTGTTGCATAAGGCCTTATCCTAGTAGCAGAGACAACTTGAAATCTCCCTTTATTTATGATCCATAATTTAGAATGTAATAAGTGATTATTAAATTGAGACACTTCAATAAAATGAAACTCAAATATGTTAAGATTGGAAATAGAAAGTGTTGTATTTGAAAGTCAACATTAAAATTGACTTTATTAGACGGACAAGAAGGTCTACTAGACATGTTGGACGTCGTGTTCGTCATCTTGTCGAGTTGTTCGGCCAAACAACTGTGCACCGGGTATGTCATTTAATGACATGGGGCAGAATTTCCATTGATGTCCAAATACTTAGTGGAGGCACTACTCCCCACTAGTGCTAACCGCCTTTGAATGGGACCCAACTCTCCACTAGGGCCAATCCAACTCATTTCGGAACTCACCAAATGGGACACACACCATAGCCTAGTATGGAGTGAGATACCATCCAACCGATATCAAGGAGTGCACAAGTACTCCATGATAACACACAAGTGATGGTGAGGCTCCAACACTAACTTTACCACTTGGGGCCACTTTGGTTCATCATGGTACCATCCAGGAGGGAGACCACCCCTCCTCATAGTACTCTCTGTGGGATTCGACAGCCCCCCCCCCTCCCATACTAGAGGTCACCGGGAACCCCCAAGATACTTCCCATCTTGGAAGACCACCCAATTCTAAGTGGTATCCCCTAAACCAGACCTCCAAAGACTCCCGATCTTTCCATCGGGATAACTTTTAGCTCGGAGCTTCAAATCCTAAATGCGAGCCCATTTTCGTGATTTAAATTTTTTTTAAATCACAGTGGACTATTCACTTTCCCCAATACGACAAGTATTGACGAAGTTATGACCCTCCAAAGGTATGAGTCCCCCGGGAGGTGTAGTTCTCCGAGACTCCACCCTCTTTGGATGCCCATAACTTTTAGCTCACAGCTCATTTCCTCATGAGCGTTATCATTCTAGAAAGATTGTCTCTTTAGCTTTCTAATGATATGCGGCATGACCTATTTGGCTCAAAGAAATCCTCCCAAACCTTGTTTCCCACGTCCCCATGCCTCAGAATGTGGCCGGGACACTGCCAACTTTGAAGAGCCATAACTTTTGACTCCCAACTCGGATTCTTGCGTTCCTTGAACCCATGGACGTGTCTTCTCACAAGCTTTCCAAGAATGTGCTTCATGTTCCCCTAATTTGTCCGGATTAGAGCGCTACAATGCTCTGATCGCTCGGGATTCCTAGTCCCCATTCTATCTCTTGTAAGGCTTGGGGAGTCACCCCCTACGGACCAAAGGTGGCACGAGCACGGGCACCAAGGTAGCACGGGCACGCCTTGTGATGCAGGTCGTGACACTTTAAGGCCTTATTTGAGGATGAGAGCATGTGCTATGATTATTTTTTCAAGGCTAGTTTGGACTCCTTTCTTACGTTTTTTTTAATCTTTTGCTTATAGGAATTGACACATAGGTGAGATTCATGCTAGAATAGTTTTCATGCTACCAAAAATCAATCAAAATACTATGGCATATTGTAAGAAATTGAAGGTCATTTTTGATGTTTACAAAGAAGACAAAATGGCCAATGGTATTTCTAAGAATAATCAACAAGTGAACAAATTCTATGATGTTCTAGACAAGTGGTAGGATTGAATGTTGGGCATGTCGTGAAGCATGTTTTGGCTACAATTGTATATAATGTAGAAATCCGACCAATTCATCTCTGGATTTGGAGAGTGCACCAACATCAACAACCATTTCCACAATATTTAACATCAAAAGGTAAGTATAATTTCATGATAGAGTCATTGATATCTTTGAGAAAATGGTAGAAGCTAGTACAAGTTTGATGAAAAACTTTGAGAGAACTAATGAATTGTTCGAAAGACTTGATTATCAATTTGATCTTTGATCAATAAGTTCAAGAATATTATAAGCTATTCTTTATTTGAGCTACAATCATTTTCATCTTACATACAATTTTCAAACTAAATGTTTGAATTTTGGTCAAATGACTTTTGTAAAAAGTCTTAGCTAGTAATAGATGAACTCAAGTTGAATTTGCTAATATATTCCTCATTTTTTCTTGTTGATCTTTCTTTGTTTCTTCAAATGCAAGATTTTTCTCATTCTCTATTTTTTCATCTCTTCTCAATTATATGAATGGGGTTTCTTCACCTTGTGGATTAACCTTTTGTAGTTCCATTATTTCCCTCAATGATGATTCTAGAGAGTGAAACATATCTATTTTGATGCATTTTTGCTAGTGTCATAGACTCATAGTGGCTTCAACTTGCAATTCTTTTTGTTCTTTTAATTAGCCTAATCCACAAAAAATTCTTCATTTTCTAAAATGCACAAATTGTAGAGATATAAACATGCAATATCAATGTCAAACACATTTTGTAGTGGAATATCAATTCTTATTAGTAATATTCACATAGATGATTGTAAAAAAGACCAACCGTTTTTTGTAGCATTTTGCAAAACTGGTTTTGTTTTCTGCTATAACTTTTGAATTAAAAACCTAATGCCCAAAACAACAAATGGGTTTCTACAGGTTTTGATTATAATTGTATTCCTTATTTTTCAAAACATTTAAAAGATCATTTTATATTTAAAAGTCCATTTTTCTATTTGGAATTTTTTTGTTTTTAGTAGTGGTGAGTATCTAAATATAATGACTTAGAGCTGAAATTTTGGTGGTCTATTTCCATACTAGTTGGGCATATTTCATATGAGGGGCATCAAAAAATATATTAATTATGTCCTCCACATTCATGCAAATAGGCCAAAAAAGGGGCTCCATGGTGTACATATTCCTAAACATTGAAGATGGGTTCATATTCATTCTTTTGGTGCAATCTCAGCACCATCAAGTCTTCCCCAATTGCCAATTTAAAAAAAATTTCACAATGATTAATTTATTAAAAATGAAAACATGGAAATATCCCTTTTTCTAGGACAAATATAATTGTGGGTAGAAAACAGGTATTTCAACATTTCCATTTTTGCAAATCTAGCTTTGAACTAGGGTCAACACAATTTTGGCTTGATCAACCACTTGATATACTTGCACATTTGTAATTTTAGAAAAATATGTACTCTAGTGATACCAAATCCAACCCTTAGATAGAACAACAACTTGATAAAGTATCTCCACAAATTAGAATAATTTTCATTCAAGTAGTTAGGAGGCTCAAACTTGAGTTTCAATATATTCATTGTCTAGAAAATAAACGTCAAAGTGCTTAGGGATTAACCCCTCACCTCCCAAGGCTTGTACAGGTTCAAAAACAACATTTATGATAAAGTGTTATAGATCTCAACCGTAAAATAATATAGTGTACTTGTTGTAGATGACATGCATCAAATTTGGTGTCATTTGACCGTATAGATTGCAAGATTATAATGTTTTAGTGTTGAAAAAGAATGCTGAAGTTTTCCTAAAAATACATTTGGAGGGGAAATTCGGTTTCTAAATCTACTCAAATGAAGAAACTTTGAACTATACAATGATTCAAAATCAGCATATAAATACATTGATGAAAAAAAACATCATTCAATTGACTCATTGTGTCTGCAAAATGGCTTTGAAATGTCAAAAAATAGCAAGAAAAGTTGCAAAAAACACATCAAAAACTGAACCTCCTTCTACTAAAATGCTTCTCAGCCTCTCATAACTTCTTGGATTAATAGGAAATTTTATATACAAAAACCAGACAAGTATGCGCAACTTTTTCAAGAAAAATTATTGGTAACGAACATTGTATGAAGAAGAAACAAGTTGCCAAAGTTCACTGCATTCCAAAAATGTCGTGATTTTGAACTTCAAATTGCTCCCAGACATTCAAAACAATCTAGATTGACATGAAAATTCTACCACAATAAATAGACTTCAAGGGGAACATAACCCAACAAATTTTACTGAAAAAAAACTTTAGATGAAGGAGATACAAGCCCCCGAAGTTGCAGCCATCAAATGGAGTTTGGAGAACTAAAATTGAACCTATGAACTTCGATTGACTTCCAAAACTTCATCAAATCTTGGATTGATCTGAAAATCTTACCACACAAACTAGAAGAAAGATCTCAAATTCTCCAACAAATTTTACTGAATTTGGACATCGTATGCAAAAGTTACAACACTTTGAATTTGACCTAAGGACACTTTTGGTCACCTTGGGCGGTGAGGGGTTAAAGCACTATCACTTAAAGCTATAGGCAGTGCAACCTTAGGGTCAACTCAAAGTCTGTAGTTGTGGGTTGACCTTGGAGTTTAAAGGTGAAAATAGAAGACACGGATTGTACACTGTATAATATTGCAGACAAATGATCCACCGGTAAGCATGCCTACCGGATATATGGTACTCTCAATGTCTGTACAATAATTGCAAAATAGAAGCAGCTAAATTAATGGACACAGCTTCAACCATTGTTAGATGTTTCAGTTCCTTTCCAATACATGCAAATATAGTGAATTTCATTCAAATGGCGGTATTACTGTAAAATGGCGCAGAATATGTTAGAAATTGCACGACATTCCATTATAATGACATGGAATATGTCAGAAATGGCGAAATAATATCGCCATTTTAATGAAATTCACCATAAATATTTAATGTTTTTCAAGTTGAAACTCGATATGAATCTAACCTCGATCTTGTCACGCTAGATTTAAACCGAGCATTCAGTACGACGTCTAAGAAACTGTTCGATCTCTTGATCCATGACTAGCTAGGATAGGACCAAGATCAGAACTTTCTCAATGCAGGGACATAGTTTCGACCAATTTTCCAGCATTGCAGACTAGCCATAGCAAGAAACGAATGAGCTCAGATCTAGAAATCTTTTTCGTTTACTTCGTGGAAGATCGAAATTGTGCTTAGGTAACGGATCTTAGTTTGTTCTTAGCCGTACACGCACTAACGTACATCGATATGGCCATGCATGCAGGTCGGAAGAATGCACAAACTAAGGTCGGTGGTCCTGGTTTCAAGTCTTTTCAATTCGATCGATCAGTGAATCATGGCTCGGAAGAAACCATCACGGTGGTCACTTGAGGTCCTCGTCCTCGTCATCTTGTGTGGCACGGCCATATCAGGCACGCAGATTCCACCCCTGCTCCAGAGTGGTGTTGTGGGTGTCTATGACAAGTCCAAATTGGAAGCCTGGATGTTCCGGAATGTCTCAGCCCCGTTGTTGTTTTTCCTCGTCTGGCCAGAAGACTTCAAGAAGACACGCCATTTCTGCGACGATTATACCGGCATCTATTCGCTTGCGAATTTCACCTCCTCCGATCAAGGAAACGCCCTTGATCCTCGACCATACTACGATGTCGGCATCGCCGATGCTTATCAGTCTATTCTGGGGATAGACAAGCACTTCTGGGGAGTCGACACCTACCGGAGAACGTATCCTTTGCGCTGCGAGTACAGAGATCTTCAGGCCCTCTATCGCCAAAGGTACTTCCCAAGAAATTCTAACTTGTACTGGTTTCAGTCACATCGGTTGATCTAATCTTGTGATCTTATCGCATTTCGGATTCGTATAACTCGTCCGTGGAGTGGTGATTCAGGAATGGAGATTCTCAAATCGACGGAGTTTTAAGTAGCACATGCATTTTGAGGGTTCAGTGTGGCAGCTGTCACTTTCTTTAATGTGGAGCGACTCCAGATCCCGAGAACTTTTGTACATTTACGTAAACAATTCATGCTGTTAAGAAAAGTAGAACAGACCTGTCTAGATTTAGGTTTCTGAAAAGCTGAAAGTTGCCAAAGTAGTGGAAAACCACCAACCTGACGAAAGTGTTGTTGGTCGTAGTTTCATCTTTTGAGTTCAAATGACCGGGACCTAGATGATTTGAAAAGTCCTCATATACAGAGCTTTCTACTGTAGCTAAGACCCGAATGTGACAATTTTCGTTCTCTGAAACACACCGTTTTAACAATTATGTACTCCCATGTTTCTTGGCTTGCAGATATAACAGAATAGTGAGGATTACGGTCCAATGGAGTTTTACATTCCTGGCCATATTCGAGCTCGCAACCTTCGCATCAACCTCCTTCTTCTGGTTCTTCCCGGGTTTCGTTATCGCGGACCCCGTTCTCCTCCCTGATCCCGATCTAGAACTCGGTACCATACCCCGATCAGACCCCAAGGCCGACGCTAATGGCGATCCCCATGCTCATCCCCATGCCGACCCCCACCCTGTCCCTGATCCAGCCCCCGAACCGCAATTTAGCCCACGCATCATCGCCTTCAAATGGATCGTCCTCTTGTCCATCATGGACAACTGCGCCGACGTTCTTCACATCAACATCCTCTCCTCCGCCAGCTTCTTGCTAATTGAGAATGTCGGCCACAGTTACAGTCGAGGATGGCGGCCCACGGCATTCTACAACGTCGGCGTGCTGTACAAGCAAATAGCCATTGTGTCAATCATTGCAGCTTTCCTCCGTCAGAGTTGCCTGGCTTGGCCGTCTGAGAATCGAAGAATTAAGCTGCGAGACAAAGAACGTGAGTTGTGGAGATACTTCACTGCACCCCACCGAAGGTTTCGCTGCTCGTGGGAGTATTGTCGAAAGTCGATGCAATTGCTAAACGAAGATCCCGTGACGAACACATCCGACGACTGGCGGTGGCAACGAGTGTTTGGTCAGGGAGCGGTGGTTCTCACTACTGCGAAACCCGTCGCTTTTCATTCCTTGAAATAGCGACAAAAGGAGGGGTGAGTGAAAAAAGTCACAAGGGACAAATCGTGGGGCCGACTTGGATACTAACAATAGATCATTTTCAGTGAGAAGCGACACAGCTCCGGATCTCCTCAATGAAAAACGACGGGGTTCGCTCTAGTGTCTGTTGACGCGGACGTTGTTGGCTTGTGAGCAGGATAACTCGGGAGTCAGCTTGGACAATCTGGCGAGTTTGGTTCTGGCGGCGGTCGTGGTGGCGTGCAGTTGGTCAGTGGGGGTTGCGAGTGTGTCGCTCTTCAAAAGCCTCTTCTTCCTAGTGGGAAAGATGTAGGAGGTCGGTGCTTTCGTTGATAGATACGCCATTACGCCTATACCGGTACCGTGGTTTTCTGTCGACGAGCACTTCTCATACGCTTGAACCTTAGCAGAGCTTTGCATACAATTGTCCCTTTACGAATACCTCGTTGTCAACCTCAGTTTCGTTCCATTGGCTGTATTCCATACTTTGACACTTTTTAGGAATAGCAACTTGAAAATTTAATGTAAATATAGTCCTAGTATTTTGACCTTTGTGTAGATATATGTTACGGAGTACATTTTATGGTGCTGGAATTGTGCCAATTTAACGAAATTGACGATCTGAGAATTGATCAATACAGTGATTTGATATATAATTGATATGAGGATACTGATGAAGTTTTGGGTTCATCCGAGTTACAAAGTGGAAACTAGGGCTAATAAAAACCTCCTCCTGGAGACCGCAGAGGCGCGGACTGAAAATTAAAATTTGCAATCACATTGAGAAAGAGGATTCTGGGGTGCCAAATATAAGAAATTCAAATTGCCAATTTCTTGAATGAAATATTATTCGCTATTATTTCACTATGACGCTATCATTCTCCTGATTACGAATGAGGCTTACGATTGATAATCATGCAAGTATGAGTCTTTACCGACATCAGTTGAGTACTGATTTGTGTAGGTAAGATATACACTACACAATATAGAACCATCATATTACGGACCCTGAGGAATTCTCATGTCTTCATGAAAGGTAGTTATTGCACCCCACCATAGTTGGGTGGACTATGGTGGTAAGCACCCAGTCAACAACCGGGTTTGAATTCATCACCACCTCACCAGTGTGCCAAGTTCAAAATCACTGATCCAAGGCCACAAGTGGCAGTCTAGAATCATAATAGACAGGTTGATAACCAGAATGTCGTTTCGACCTGGGGACCCGGGTGACAATGTCACCTCAGGACTGCTGGCTACTCCTTGGATTGCTCGAAAGCAGTGATTTAGATATGTCCATTCTGTACTGTATACTTGCTTTAAGGTGCACACAAACCTTCTGTATCGAACAGATTCCTTCGTAAGGCACTTTCTGTAGGTTTAATTTTGTATTTGTCTGTCACGTTGTTCAAGAAATCGTTTTCTTCGGTCTTTTATCAAACACGCTGAAATATTTTATAGTTTGGATGAGTAACTTCTATGCGGATACGTGCGGTAAACAGAATACAGTCAACAAAATGTCTTTGGTAGCTAAAACGTTCAGGACTTCTAGGTCTGCATCATCTAAAACTTGTTTGTGTCACCGTCTCTGGTGAAAGATGCTAGTTGTTGAATTATTAATGGTCTATTGTTTACGTCATGCCATATTATATTATAGTAGTCTACATAGTTCGTATGGTTCGTATTCTAAGAGTGTATTATCGTACTATACTGTCCCCTGCAGAAATTTGGTGCAGTTTCATTTCCACACTCCTTCAGGGCATGCATCTGATGCACTCCGCTTTCCTCTGGCTTTCCTATAGAAGCCCACTAAGTAAACCGTATGTGCTTGGAACCTTGTGTGCGTTGTTTTCGTTCTTCAGTTCAATTAATTCAAGCAGGCAATGAATTGCTCGTGAACTCAACTTTTCAATCCGTATAGAAAATCTGAATATGTTTGTATACTGATTTGCCATGCTTATTTGGTGTGCAAAAGATGCAGTCACCGAGGCTCATGCTGTTGTTGCGTGAGAAGGCATGCTTAGCAACTTCTGTTTTTCACTATTGGAGACATGATAATGGCAGAATTTGTGCCTTACTCAGGTGGTAACGTGGCTTTGATGTGCAAGGTTATATATGCCACACCTGATGCATACTTAATTGGCTCTCTTGCAGCCAGCAGCTCTTTGGTACTCACCCCTGGAACATGGAAAAACTTTGTAAGTTTTCTTCTGATCGACATGCTGTGGGAGTAGGTTATGTCTTGAATCAGTCAACTGGAAACCTATGAAATGTTAGATTTTGGACCTCTTTAATTTGTTGGAATGAAACTAGTAGCAGTTTACTTGATTGCATCATGAGTTCTTGATCGAAGGATCTTTGAGCTGCATAATGTTAGATGGTTATGAGCTGCATTCACGGGAGTTGGGTGTGTTGAGCTGATTGCATGGTTGTAATTTCTGTCTGTGGAAAGAACCTTCATAAATACAGAGGCAGACACTGGTCAAAAGTTTCGTTGGTGTCTTGCAGAACTCTGCCAAATTTGCAGGTCTCCGCTAACTAACTTCTCCCTCGTAAAGCGTCTAAGGTGATCCGTTTTCTTTCCATTATCTCCTTTCTCTGATTTCGTCCTTGAGGTTCAAGCCATTCCGGTTGAACACAATTTTTGATGTTTCATGATAGTTTATACACATTAATTTGCGTGTCTGAAAACTTCCTTCTTTCAGTATTACATTACGCTAAATCATTCCACAAGGACAATACTCTTGACATGACTTGAGAAGTGGAATGAAGCCTAGCCATTCCTAGTTTATCTAGTGGAAGCTACATTATGCGTGTTTGGATGTAGGATGATAGATATTACATAACTCATTATTTGGGCTCTTTCACTACATCTTTGTACACTAAATCCATTGACTATTTTTTTTTGGGTGTGTTTGAGCGTACAATCCTCTACTCCTCTATATTTAGCATATTCAAGTATACTACGTTAGTTACAGGATAGTAATAATTAGGTTAGTTAGTTAGAAATTAATTCTTTCTCTTTTTCCCTCTTCCTCATATATGTACTTTCATTGGCAATTTGAGTTCAAGACTTCAATTGTGTATTAGGAATTTTGTTTTCTTTGTTATGCATACATATTGCAATTAACATAAGGTGAAGTTTGAAATGAAATGACATTTGAATATTATATGCAAAAGTTAACAAGGTCAAAGTTCAATTGGTAGGTTTTCTAATTTTGTTCTCTAATTTCAATATGCTTAGGTTGAACAAGTTGCAATTTTTCACTTAGTAGAGTTATCCACTAAGTCTTGGGAATCCTTGCCTTCCTATATTTTTGTCTTATTTTGTCCAAAAATTTACATTAATTAGATCATAGTCATTCATAAGTCATGCATATTTCATTCAATTAATGTAAAGTCTTGACAATATTGAAACTCTTGCACTAATTGAATTAACTTGTCTTGTAAGATAAATCAATGAACATCAATTTGCACTACTAGTGAGTATGACACTAATTTATCAAATTCACAATATTTTTAATTATTATGGGTCAAAATATATAGTATGGAGTACTTCAAATGTCATACTAATGTCCACTAAAACAAACAACTTTTCTTATAGAGGTTCTCTCTTTGTAGCATTGTCTTGCTTGACAAGCAAACTAAGTCCTATTAAAACTTCTTCAAATATAAAACTACAAAACTTTGTCCTTTTTGATTCAAAATTTTAAAAAAATTGTTGTGATATTCACTTTCTAGAAGACACTAATTTTTCACCCTCTCAATGTGGTTGTAAACTAATAAAGCTTTTTAGGCACAATTTTGGATCTTCTTGCCTATCTAGTCAAACTTTAGGATATTTTAAGGTGTCTTTATTTTTAAAACTTTACAAAAATTACAAAAAAAAATTACAACTTTGGAAATTTATGATCTAATTTGTCTACAAGTAAAAATTCATCCCTATTTGTAATTTGTAATTTTTGATTCTATATACACACATCAACTCATGTAGATGTTTTAGATCTTTTAAAATTCATTTTTTTTTGGCACCTTTACTTTGGGTTCTTCTTTCATGACTTTGCCCATACCTCATTTGTATTGTGTATTTTATAGTAAGACAACTGCACCTAATTTTAATTGCTTTCTAAAATCATCCCTTATATAGAATCTTGCCTAAAATATACTACCTCTATTTTTGAGAGCCTAAGGTCATTTTTTACTATAAGTGTTTTTATAGTTTAATTAAATGGTGCCCCCAAAATGCATAAGGAATAAATATACCATACTATTTTAACCAATGACATTTGTGCGTCAGTGTGGAGACCTGAGCTTATGAACTTTGAACCTAGTTGTAGATATATACCTACAACCATTTGAAGGTGTTTATAACATATGTACCTATAACCATAGAAGGAGTCAACAATATAGACTCCTAGGCTCATGGGCTCATAGATTCTATACTCAAATGCTAGCACTTTCCTTTTTTTTTTGCCTTTCAATCAACAAAGTCTAATACAAAATGAGGCAATTTTTACTAAGAATAACAATGCTTAGCTTAGACATTTCATTCTCCAAGTACTAATCCTTCATTGTGCACTAACTAATTCATTGCATGATTTTGCAATTGAAGTGAACTATGATTGGTGCATAGTCTAAGAATGAAATTTGCTTGGTCATTGGCATAGGCTTACAATACTTCCTTGTTTGGATGCATTTAGGCCTTACCTTATAGAAGGTTGCCGACACTCTCTATCTACCTATTTACTTATAGTAAACATAAGTTAATCCAAGGTGGGATTTCAAAGTAATATTTTCATGATGAAGGCGGGATTTCCATGACGAGAAACATGAGTATATTTTGATGGAAGCTATGCTCATGGGTTTTTTCTACTACATTAGTGGTCTACTCATCTTCTTTTGTGATTACTTCATTTCCATTGTGATCACACTCACTACACCAACAATGGCATATTAAAATTGTGCATGCGGCGATGTGAATGTTGTAAATATATTCAAGGGATTGACTAATAACAACCGATGATTGCTTAGAAGAAGATGAAGGCAAGGAGTCCCTCTGCTACAAGGCTCTCAATTCCCTTGAAGCATAGCCTTTATTGTTATTTTTAAAATCCTATGTTTACCCTACAACTTTCACTTTTATGTCTTGTGCACGCATAATGCACTTTCAATGACTTTTAGATATATGACCAACACATGCAATGGGTGATTGCAAGGAAAACTTGTCGATTTTATTGCATTTTCATAGTACTCATGCTTAATTTTCTAGAGTACTTTAATATTAGACTTTTTTAAAAACAATTTAAAAATTATGGCCAATGTAAACATCTTTAAGATGATAGTAACCAATGAAAGAAAAGAACATAAAATTTCTCTAAGTAGAAAAATTAGAAAAGTGCCATATCTCAAGAAAATAGATATATTGATGTTTTAATTAGGAAAAAATAAGAATAAAATAAAATAAAATAAAAATTGGATATTTGTAATAACTCTATAGAGTTGATCATTTAGTAGAAGAACCACCAAAATAATATTTTATATGTTCATGCCACATTTAACTACTTCTAGACTTTTGAAAGTCTAGAATTAATAATGGTCATCAGGAGAAAAAGAAAATGATCATTAGGGGATAATCCAAAACATCGGGAGATCCATACAATCATCATGGGATCCCAGGATGTTATTATATCGAGATCTCAAAATGTTTAGCCTGGAATTCACTAAATAGTCCAAAAGTAGTTAAATGTGGCATTGTTGGTTAAGTGTTGAATAATTAGGTTTTAAAAGATAATGATAGGGCTTGGAGTGAATTGGGAGTGTGGAGTATATTTTTTTATGTGGAAGAGGAATCTTGTTGCCAACGACACCATGGGATGTTGTGCAAAATCTATAAATTTAGTTGCTTCACTTGTGCAAGTAACTATGCATTTAACCCCTCATCGCCCAAGGGGACGAAAAGTGTCCTCACATTGTTTGGTAGTTATATTCAAATTGCTGTTACTTTTGCATCCCATGTCTGAATTCAATAAAAACTTGTTGGAAAAGTTGCGCATATTAGTCTAGTTTCACTAGTAAAATTTTCAGATCGATACAAGATGTAATGAGTTTTTGAGAGCCCTTCAAAGTTCAAAGGTTCAATTTGAGTTCACCACATTGCATTTTGATGGCTGCAACTTTGGGGGCTTGTAACTTTTTCATGAAATGTTTTTTTTCAATAAAATTTGTTGTGCTTTGTTCCTCTTAAAGTCTAGTTATTGTGGTAAAATTTTCATGTCAAACCAAGTTGTTTTGAATGTTTGGGAGCAATTCGAAGTTAAAAATGCAGACATTTTTGCATTACAGTGAACTTCTGCGGCTTATAACTTCTTCATACGTGGTCCGTTTTCAATAATTTTTGTTGGAAAAGTCTTATATACTAGTCTAGTTTGTGTGGTTAAAATTTCATGTCAATCCAAGAGTTAATGAGTGACTGAGAATCATTTTAGTAGTGGGAGGTTCAGCCGTAGATGTGATTTTTTGCTACTTTTTTCACTGTTTTTTGACATTTCAAAACAATCTTGCAGACACAATGAGTCAATTTAAGGATATCTTTTTTCACCAAAGTGTTTGTCTTTTGGTTTTGAATCACTTTCTAGTTTAAAGTTTTTTCATTTGAGTAGGTTTAGAAATCGAATTTCACCTCCAAATGTGTTTTCAAGAAAATTTCAGCATCTTTTTTCAAGACTAAAACGTTATAATCTTACAATATATACAGTCAAATGACCCCAAATTTGTTTCACACCAACTACAACATGCACACTACAATATTGTACAGTTGAGATTTTCATACCTCACTGAAATTTAGACTTATAGCACTTGAAAAGCAAGGATGCTTTTACACACGTTTGGACTTTGGGCGATGAGGGTCAAACACCAACAAATGTGGAAAGCTCATGGGGTGGGAGTGGGGTGCTTGCTCTGCAACACTGTTTGAAGAATCTCAAATCCTGAAGCATAGATTTGGCACCTACTGTAAAATGGGTAAATAGCACATTGCACTGCCTTCACCTCCAGCCATCGAAATCAGGTCATAAAACTTTCGTTCATTGTTGTTTTCTCCTTAACATGCAGTGACTGGTCGATTCCAGGTCAAATTTTTCTATTAAGGTAGAAGCACCAATTGTCAACCATGCCTAGTATCCAACCTGTAGAGTGTGCTAAAATTCAAGATTGGAATGTGTTTTTTTGTCCTTTTTAAGGTTGGGACTGATAATGTTAATATGACATATGTCTTTAAGAAGTGAGCAAAATCAAATGATTGGAATTGGAAGACTCTAGACATTGGCTACTGGTGGAATGTACTTTTCGGCTCCCCAAATTCACAGTAAGTTTAATTTTGGGAATAAAATGTTAAACTTCTGAAAATTTTGCTATCCTCATATTTCCTATAACAAATTTTCTGTAAAAATGGTGGTATTCTACAAACTTGGCACCTTTAGGTTTAGACCATGTAGTCTGAAATCTATACAAGTCCTAGTAAATCTATGGAAAAATGGCTTATGAATATCGACATTTTAACAAAATATTTGTTCTATCTTCCTACATGGGAAAAATTTCCACCACCTTATACTCCGCATGATCTGGTTCAAAATAGCTTAAATGATTGACTACTAGTGCTTCTACCTTATATTAAGTACAGAGTGCCACAACTCATGTCACAACCCATTGTCACAAATTTGGTGACATTTTCATCCCAAATATTTCATCATGTCATCTTGAATGTTTTTCATCCAATTCTATAAGACTTTGACTGGCTGCAACAAGTTTGTACTAGTATATTATTAGGTGCATTCATGCCTATCGCAAATGGACACATTTTCAACCATTTTGTTGGATATTTCATATATGTTTCCTTTCCCATTTTATTATTTCAGGTTGAAATACACGCCTCTAACCTGCTTTCAACCGCACTTTCAGTTCTCTAACCTCTCCTCTAGATCACTTGGAGAGGTCCAAGAGTGATCAAAATATGCACATGCCACAAGGGTTGACATTATTTTGACCATTTTTTTTGCAGATTATAGCAAGAATGAGCTTGAAACCATAAGTGACGCTTAGTTAACCCCCAAAGGATCAAGTGTCTGTTCAACATACCCAAGAAATCTTGGGTAGGTTCCTATAAACTCATTTTTGGTTGGATGTTCATGAAATTTGGACATAATGTGTAGCTATCCACTGAAAAGAGTCTATCACACTCCCCCCTCAAAAAAATTCCCCCTGTCACCCCCCAAAAATTAGGAGCCATCCGATTCATTTCAAAAAAATTCCATCCCCTAGCCATCAGAAAAATCAATAGCCATCAGATCTACATATGAAGTA
The DNA here is from genome assembly GCA_963920665.1 of Straminergon stramineum. Classification (NCBI taxonomy): domain Eukaryota; kingdom Viridiplantae; phylum Streptophyta; class Bryopsida; order Hypnales; family Calliergonaceae; genus Straminergon; species Straminergon stramineum. The sequence goes on from OY987266.1 coordinate 17,085,491, forward strand.
CGGTACAAATACAATACAACAATATACAGATATGGATGATGGGATACAGATACAACAATATGGGATTATCCCATATTCATTGTTTGCAATCCCACCCTCCCAAAATTACAAGAAGGGGAGGTGGGGTTCAAGGTTAACTTCAATTGAAATTTATAATCTTATACAAATTGGACCCTACCAAAACTATCAAAGGGGGTGAGGTTGAAATTAAATTTTCATTAGTTTGTTTTGTCATGGTGCATAGTTTTACACTATTGCACCATGAAGTGGTTGTAACTATGTACTTGCTTCCTAAAAAAATTTAATTTTTTTTCCGATCAGGTGCCTTGATCAAAAGTTATGTTGCCTTGAACTTTGTGGGTAGCTCGGGCAGCTTCAGGGAACATGCGCAAAACTCTTTCTCTGATTTTGAAATTTGGTGGGTGTGTAGCTTACATGATACAAGATGCAAATGTCAAAAAAAAGAACCATGTTTAGTGTAAGAATCTCATTCTAGAAGGAGTTAAAGTTTGCAGGCCCTATTAGGCAAGGTTGGAAAAAAACTTTTTCACCTAACTTCAAACGTTCTAATCTTTCAATCCGTGGGGTCAAAGTTTCTAAAAAATTTTCCATATGTTCCCAAAGAAGTCTAGTACAAATTTGTATAGTTGAATTTTGAAAAAAAATAAAAATTTATCATTTTTTTATTGCTGCCCTAAAAAGTGGCAGTTTTTGACAATTTCTGCCCAAATTGTGCCTCAGTCCTTTAGGGGGGTAATAGATTTTCTCTTGATCATTTAAGCACTGGATCATGCACACACATCTTCCATTTGCTAGGGTCTGAGACTTGTTTTCTTGTTATTAATGTACAAATTATATGGGGTTTAGTTTTGAGGGTATAGTATGGCGGTTCATTCGTTATTTGAATTTGATTTTTTTGGCAGTTTCACTTGAAAAGTTTTAATTTGGGAGTTTTTGAAACCTGATTGTTGAGATTTTGACCCTTTGAAACACACTTTTTTAACAAGTTTGAGTTCCTAACTTTGTTCTTGCATCTTTGACCAGGGTAAATAATTCTACTATAATTTGCAGGGGTGCTTAGATCATTAATCTATTTTCAAGCTAATTATGTAATTATAATTAAAAAATTTATTAAGAATGTTTTTGAAAAATAAGCGAAACTAATATAATATATAGTAACTTAAATTGACATAATATAATAACTCAAATTTGCTAAGATAAAGATATCATATTTAAAGGAAAGAGATACACCTTTAGTTGATAGTTTATAGTTAAGACTATGGACCATGGTCAATTTCGTTAAAATGATGGTATTCTAGTAGAATGGTGCGATATTCTATTAAAATGGCACAAATGCAGTCCACTTGAAGAAGGAGATCTATGGAAGATGGTGATCCTAGCATATATGTTTGTGAGCGGAGGGTATGAATGTAGCTATCACAATATTGGAATTTTGCTTGAGACACAATAGACGGCTATGGAGCATACCTTCCTCCTCTGCCTCAAAATGGCACACGAAATACCGCTATTTTAACAAAATTGATCATTACCATTTTAAACCACCTACATCATATGATTAGTATGATTTTGCTACCAAAATTTACAATAGACAAATTTCATGCATCTATTGCCATGACCCTACTATCATCTCACATAAAATATTATAGCATTTACATTTATCCAAATAATAAAATAAAATATTATTTATTTTATAATTTGACTTATTATTACTTGTTATTTGTTGCAACTTATATAATACATTTTTGTATTTATTAAATGTTAAATTATTAAATTAATTTATAAAGGCATTTTCACATCAAAAAAATTTATTTTATAATCTTAAAATTTCAAAATAACTTATTATACATTTCGAATTTTCATAAATAATTTTATTATGACAATAGTTGCCTACCCAAGGTCCCATGGCTTGCAAATTACATCAGAAGTTAAATTGGCCACAAAGAGTATTTCTTTCCTGATCACCTTGGCCTCAACCTCCATTTTCTTGCTAAATGTAGAACCTCTCTTAGTGCATGGTGCCAGGAGTCCAGGACTATGTATTAAGAGAAGTTTTTACATTTAGAGAGACCACATTAGCTTTCCATCTTGAATCACATGCCACGCCTGCCTATTGTTTGCAAACTCTCTTATTGCATATTATGCACTAAGAGAGCTAGGATGCACTAAGAGAAGTTCTACCTATATCCCTTTCCGGCAGTATTTTCCTAAGCGACGACTTTACAAATTTCAATGCGTGACATTCAAGTGGATCGTCCTGATGTCCTCCAAGGACAACTTCGTTGATGTCCTGTACATTGCGCTTCTCGCCTCTGTCAGCTTCTTCATAATTGAGAATGTTGGCCACAGGGATATCCATCCGTTGGCGGTGCTGTTATAATTACATGCAAGATGATCACGATCTGTGCGATTTTCGCTGCAGGGCTTCGTCAAATCTGCTTGGCGTGGCCGTCAAGCTGATCGAGTTCGAAGACACACTGTGGATCCATTACTACAACACTGACTAGCTGGCTGGAACAGGTTCCACAGGTGGGAGTATTGTCGAAGATCGATGCAATTGCTGATCGAACGAGGAACCGTCAATGTCGACACCAGATGACTGGCGCTGGCAACGAGTGCTTGGTCAGAGGACGATTTTATGTTGATGCGGATGTTGTTGGCTTGTGTGGAGGATGACACGGGAGCCAGATTAGACAACCTGGCGAGCTTGGTTAATTATACGTTCTGGCGCTGGTGGTGGGTGCAATTGCTCCGTGGGGGTCACCGAGGTGATAATCTTCACTGGCACGTCGTCAATTTCGTTTAGAGCGCGAAAATGGTGACATATATATACATGAAGGTCTACTATAAATAAGACAGGCCGTTATGGATTTATATTTCAGATCAAGTACGTGTGCTGAAAAGTGACAAAGTAATGGAATACCGCCTGCCCAATTCAACGAAATTAATTGTCGTGCTAGCTTCTTCTCACTCCTGGGCAAGGTTCCGGGGGATTGGGTGCTTTGGGTTCTATCGGTAGTTTGGTTTCTGCAGGTGTTGTTATGGATGAGCATACATTAGCTACCCCGATAGAGGTCCGGAGCTCTAAAATGAAAAATGACGGGGTTCGCAGTAGTGACGTCCCGAGTGGTACTCATACCTTGAAAGTCACACCGGGATAACAAAAGGGATAATAACTTCGAGAGTGCGAAGGATAGGGAAGGTGAAGGTCGAGGCACCTGCAGAAACAAACAGAGCAATAGGAGCTCCTGCAGGCCCAGAAGCAGCAGGAAAACTAGCAAACGTACAAGCCACAAACCACAAACCCTAAATTCCATACCATTCCTTGGCAGTGGAGCTGGGACGACTCAGCTTCTCCAACAGCGTTTTTTAGTTGCATCTGGACAGAAGTGGAGGAGGTAGGCTTGGCATTGATGGTGGTATGGAATTCCATCAGTGATTGTTCTAATAGAGTGAGTGACATTAATTTAATAAAGTCACACTATTTTACATTAGTGAAGATTGAAATACTAGAATTGTATGTGAGGATGAGATTCAACACCAGATTGCCAAAATACTTTATAATTTAGTGGTGGATGGTTATGGCAATTTTGGCACCTTGACTCTTTTTACTTTGGTTGCCTTAATTTTTCCCAATTTTCTTAACTGACATGTTTTTGATTGCTTTATCTTGTCTTTCCAAATTAATGTGAATCATTAAATAAGTGTCTTACAATTGTACACTTAGAAATGTTACTCTTCAAAATGACTTACAAAATTTTAAAATATTCCAAAAATTAGGCAATATGGAAGAAATGGTTCAATTTATAGTGTTTTGGACATTTCACTTATTGTACATATTTCAAAACTTCAAAACTTTCAAAACTTCTTAATTTATATATAGACCAAAGTAACTCTTATGTAAAGATGGTACATTGTATCAATTTTCGAAAAGAAATAAAATTTTATGGTGACCTTTATTTTCTAGGTGATACTAATTTTCACCCTCACTAATAAGATAAATGAGTGTACCTTGAGGAAGTTTGAGTAGTTATCTCAAACAAATATTTTGTTAAAATGGTGGTATTCATAAGTCATTTTGCCATGCGTTTTCTAAGACTGGTATAGATTTAACATTGCATGGTCTGGAATCTAAGAGAGATATACATTTCAAAATGCATGATCTAAACCTGAAAGTGTCAATTTTGTGGAATATTGCCATTTTCATGAAATATCCATTCTTAGTTACTCGCAAGCTAGTGCTACACAAACACAACCTCTCAAAGTGCCCACTATAGTGTAGTTGCTTGCTTCATTTACTTTGGAGTAGTAGAGACAACAATTTTTATTAAATTTATGAAGCTATTTTATTACATTGATTCATTATATTAGGGAAGGCACAAAATTGTTGTCTCTTTACAAAATTCTCAATACTACAAAATGAAATTGGATGCAAATCAGTAAAATACAATAATATTTCACCCTGCATAAATTTAATATAGTATGACTTTAGTAAATTATTGTCATATATACTAGTATAGTAAAATGTTGTAGTATTCATTCACTATAGCTATAATTTTATAGGTTTGTAGCTTTGGAAGTATACTCTTTTTTTTTTATCAACTTCTATAAAGAGTATGATTTCCAAACTATAGGTGTCATATAAACCATTGAAATCACACTCTTTCATTATACTCATATCTAGAATTTGCTGAAAGTCTTTATTTATCTAAAGATATATATGAAACCTGGACCTCAATAAGATATTCATTCATCCCAAAAGAATAATATTATCTCATGATTTTGAAGGACCCAATGAAGGTTTAATTAGTTTAGAAATGAAGAACTTTTTATTAAATACTACCTCCAAGTTATTGGTAATAAATTTTGAATGAATTTTTGCTCAAAAAATGAATTATGGTTTCAATTTTGAAAATGTACCTATACTTAAATCATCTATAGCTAAGCAAAATTCTTTCTTAGCTATAATTCCATGTTAGAGGTTTTGTTTTTCTTTGTCACGTGTATATATTGCAATTAACATAAGGCATAGTCTTAAAATGAAATTTGAATATTATATGCAAAAGTTAAAAAGGTCAAACATAGATTCAAGCGGTAGGTTTTCTAATTTTGTGTTTTGATTTAATTTTTCTAATTTTGAACATGTTGCAATTAGTATCCACTTACTAGGATTATCCTTTAAGTCTTGGAAGTGTCTTCCTTCATTTTGTTCAAAAGTTCACATTCATTCATAATTCATTCAATTAGTGTGAGGTCTTGAAAATATTGAAATTCTTGCACTAATTGAACTAACTCATCTAATAAGATAAATCAATTTATACCAATTTCCACTACTAATATATATGACACTAATTTACTAAATTCATACTCCAAAATATTATTTTCATTTAGTATGGGTCAAAATATTACTTCAAATTTTGTACAAATTTTCACTTCCACATGTATTTTTAGTAAATTTTTACTGAAAATCTCCTTAAAGGTCATTACTTAAAATCTTATGCTTAGGAATATACTTAAAAACTTGCTTAAAACACCCCTTTCTCTTGTAGTGAAATAAATTTACTACACACTCTTTTGACTTTCAACAAAAAATTAGGCAATTTTTACTAAGAAGAACAATGCTTAGTGTAGACATTCCATGCACCAAGCACTAGCCCTTTACTAATTCATTGCAAGATTTTGCAATTGAAGTGAACTATACTTGGTGCATGGCCCACAAATAAAATTTGCTTGGTCATTGGCATACTTACTATACTTGCTTATTTGGACGCATTTAGGTCTTACTTTATATGGAGTGGTAAGTTCCCGATACCCAATTTCCACCTAATCACTTATAGTAACTTAAGCATAAGTTAACACGAGGTGGGATTTCAAAGCAACGTTTCCGTGAAGAGGGCTGGATTTCCAAGACGAGGAGCGAGAGTGCATTTTGACGGAAACTATGCCTGCGTTTTCTTCCGCTACGTACATCAGTCGTCGTCTTCCGCGATCACTTTGTTTCTGTCGTGATCACCCTCACTACACCAGCAATGGCGTGTCACAATTGCGCATGCGGCGATGCTAATGTGAACATACCCACGGGGTTGCCCACAGCCGCCGATTGCTTGGTGGTAGAAGAAGACGAGGAGTCTCTACGCAAGCAGGCGCTCAAGGCTGCAGGGGCGCAATTGATCCAGAATGGACAGCAGCAGCAGGGCGTCCACGGGATTCGCGTCGCCGGATGGTCCATCCAGACGCGCAAGACCGCCATTCTCAAGATGGGCCCTCGGGAGAAGTGAGTGCCCTCAATTCCCCTGAACAGAGTTTGCGTTCTTTTGTTGCGGTGGGTTCGAAATTTTGGAAATGACCTAACATTGAGACATTCAAGTTTGCCAGTGTAGGTAGACTGGTCTAAAATTTTATATGTTTCGGTTGGGGAATGAAAGAGGACTCAAATGCACCAAGGAATCCGTTGTTTGGATACCGTATGGAAACGTTACGAATGATCGGATGAGAAACCCTAGCTACGTTAAAACCTCCTGCGATTGTAGTACTTATATGACACTGCAGGATTGAAATGCTAGACGTAGATTCAAAAACCTATGCGAGGAATGGCCCACGTGTCTCGAATTGGGTTTCTTTTGTTCAATAGTTTTGAGTAGGTTTTATGGGGACTTTTCTTTTGGGTTTTGCGTCTTCTGTTGCAATTGATTCGAAATTTTGGAAATGCCCTAACATTTAGACACTCAAGGTTGTCAGGTTAGGTAGACTGGTCTAAATTTTTATATGTTTTGGCTGCGGAATGAAAGAGGACTCCAACGCACCAAGGAATCCATTGTTCGGATACCGTTTGCACAAGTTACGAAGGATCAGAATAGAAACCCTCGCTACGTTGAAACCCTCCTGCGATTTTAGTACTGCAGAATGTAAAGTCGGAGACCTCCCCTGCAGCCTTGAGAGGCACCCCCAGGGACATTCTGCAGTGGAGATTCCCGATTGTATCTGTTTCCCCAGAATTAAGATGCTTGACGTAGATTCTGGCAAAAAGGAATGGCAATACAAGGACTATGTGGCCCTCATTAGGTCTCTTTTTTTCAGCAGTTTTGAGTAGGTTGTATGAGGACTTTCGTTTGACCAATTTTTATTTATGTTTTGACCAACATATGCGACGTTCTTCGATGATTCGGGTGATCTGAAATTTGGCTCCATCTGAGTTATTGATTCTTCACAATATTGAAAATTGATTTGGTCGTTTGAAACGATTAATTGTTGGGCTTTTGGGGGGTACTACGATACTCAAGTATTCGTGATAATGGAGAACAGGTTGGAGAAAATGTTGGGAACGATTCATTTGCCGGAGATGGTGTTTGGCGACAATTCTCTGGAACTGGTCCACGAAGCCACTGGGGTGAAGATCCATTTCAATGCTTTGGATGCACTGCGAGGGTGGCGTCAGGAGAGCCTGCCTCCCGTTGAGGTTCCTGCTGCGGCCAAGTGGAAATTCCGCACGTAACGCTCTTGATTCACCTGCAGTTTTAATCGCAATAATTTAGCTTGCTTTGAGTGCTTTGGAGTCTCCTCTTTTAACGGAATCTCGCCTGTTGCGTTTGGTGCTATTTGATAATGGTATGTTTACATGTCGGCTTGTATTCTCGTTGTTGATGTTGATTGGGTCCTGTTGCAGGAAGCCAAATGAACAAGTGAAATTAGACTATGACTACACATTCACAACACCATATGCTGGAAGTCAATGCGTTGAAAACAAAGAGGTTTGTGTCTCGTAATTTCATATGATCATCTGTTGAATTTTTCGTAGTCTGAGAAGGGGAAAACCAAGAGGATTTGTGTCTCGTCGGTTCTTGCGTATGGTATCTGTTGAATTATCTGTATTCTGAGAAATTGAGACAGGATCAGTATAGAGGACATGCCATGCAGACCTGGCGTTCTACAGGGTCTGGAAGGTGATTAAGTCCTATGAAAAGTGCAGAATACATCAGCGTATTCTACAAAACCAAAATTTGAATTCCACTGAGGTCGTTTGCTAGGAATTTTAGAGGAGGCAATGAGCCCAGCAACCGTTCCGGCCTTATCACAAGCCCTACTCGTTCCCCTCTGTAGGGTTTGTGATTTGAGTGAGTCTTTAAAGAGCACCCTGAGGTCAGGATTGGGGTCTTCTTCTGCGTCTTCAAAGTATTGGGACTGGAGGAGGAAACCTCTGTGGGATCCTTTGCAGTACAGCTAGCGCGAAGTTGACCTAATTCCTCTGCTTTTCGCAGTGACTTTAGTGTCCTAGTTTGGACCTTTTATTCAGTGATATATATCAGTGATGACATTTAGGTGTGTATCGTGTTGGCTTGAATCTCACTGAACGATCAGGTATTGGCCCTCGATAACCATGTCTGGCAATGTGGTTCATCTCATATGTTCATAGTTCTTGCATTTGACCTGAAAGATGGATCCTTGGTATGCAAATAAGAAGTTTGCAATCATGATGGTAGTTCTGTTGTTCTGAGAGCTTCGTGCTTGTGTCTGGTTGGAATGAACAGGGCATCGTGAATGAAGCAGTGGAGTGGGTGGCAAGCGAAGAACGGATTGATGTGGCCGCGCTGCAAGCAAGGGATCCAATACTGTTCTTCGATGAGGTAAGATTATTTAGGATTTTTTGTCCTAAGCATGGTCAGCAAGGACTTGAGATGGCTAACATATTCTAATTCATTGTTTAGTTTATTGTAATATCATTTGATTACAGTTGCAATACAAGAACAGATAATTTTGTTCAGGAGTTGTTTCTCATGATGAGCTCTTCAAGTTTTGTAATCTAGCGGCCGTTTACACTCGGTTCTTTGCTTGAGACGGTGTCGGTAATTTCAGCTTGAACCAGATGGACACGCTTCCATTAATTGGTGCGTTTGTGCTTTATTATGGCAAACGTGAATTTCAAGATGCCTGGTCATAAACGTAAATTGCTCAGTGACGACTGAAGTATCTGAATGTCTTTCGTTACTTTTGGTGTGTCTATCCATGTTCTGACTGGTTTTACAGGTGGTGCTGTATGAGGACGAGTTGGCTGACAATGGGATATCACTTTTAACTGCTAAAGTGGTATGCAGTCGATACCGCCCAGATTTTTGATGCCAAGCTTTGGGATTGTGCGTTTCCTGTTGTGCGCTCATAGCTGATGAAAATCTGCCATGTCACTGGATTTGTGGGTATTTGTTGCAGAGGGTGATGCCCACGTGCTGGTTTCTCCTGCTGCGCTTTTGGGTAAGCTTTAGCTTTGTAGGTTGTATCCTAGCTTCACATCAGCTCTGTTTATTATTTAGTTATAAATATTTATACGTGACCAAATATATTGTTAAGATTGATATTCGCATGATATGTCCTGTTGTTCTTTTTGACTTCACATCTAATGCCCCCCTCTAGTTTTGTGCATTCTTTCGAAAGCCCCGCCAATTGAATTGCAAACTGGAATTGCTGTGTTGCCATCTTTTCTGTGGATAATATTTGCTTTGAAATGTCAGTTGTGAATATATTCATGGTAGGTTCTGTGTCCTCTCTTAGATTTTACTTACTCACTGCTCTTATCTGCGAACAGTTGCGGGTGGATGGAGTTCTCATGAGACTGAGGGACACGCGTATGTTTTGTCGAATGCAAAATGGTTCTACTGCATTTCCAGTGGTAATAAGGGAGCGCAACATCAAAGAGGATACCTTTCAGGCCTTGGCTTTGGTGTGTGATGCTGTCTTTTGACAGCTCTTGTGAGGATTTTTTTGATGTTGTTCTAGTTTGGCCTGTGTTTGATGTTCACGTTCATTCTTCTTTTTGGTGGTGGTTGTACGTGAAATCAGTTCATGCTCTGGTAAAGTGTCTCAGAAGGGAGGAAATCTTTTAGTTCTAGAATGACATATCATTTTGTGGTCTTAGCTCCGTCGTGAGGAACCCTTCCATATCTACGACCTAGCCGAGTTCTCTAACTTGGTCGATTCGTGGGCATGCTTGCAGAAAGGTTATCCCCGTGATCCAGCAATGTACCACGATTCAACTGTAGCAGGCGAGAGGCTCACACAAATCAGTCACTTTTGTGAGATACTGACGTCCACCGCCAAGTAGCAGAGTCTCCACCTCACGGTACCTAAGCCCAAGAGTCAACATTGCAACTAATTGACCTTTGTCCTGCTCATCTAATCTCGATAGATTTCGTTCAGGCCCTGCATTGCTGAAAACATTAGTGCTTGAGAGATCATATGACACCCTTTCATGTACTCCACCAATTCAGAGTAGAGTCATGCACATCCTGCTACCACCCATCAAGTTTGCGCATCATCGATTTGTTGTATACCAAAATACCTGCAAGTGCAAGTACTATGCAGGAAAGTGTCAGTCAACCATACCCAATTATCTAAAAGTCTTATCCGGAGACCATTGTCGGTTTCGATATAATTATGGGTAGTCAGACCATCATTTTTCAATTTTCTGGAGAATGCTGTAAAAACGTTCTCTGCGAATATGGACCGTTTATCTGAATTTATGGATATACATGAAGGTGTTTGATTATGAACTACTTTTGTGTTGACACTAATTTTCTAGGTGATGATAATTCCCCCCTCACTGATAGGACAAATTAACCCCTAAAGGACCAAGGTGATTTTCCTTCAAAAAGCCACTCAAAACTGTCATTTCTATTGCAAAGAGAAAAGAACATTAAAAATTGTTCTTTATTGCATATCCAACTGTAAGATCTTATACTTGACTAGTATATGAATACATGGAAGAAATTTCAAAAACTTTGATTGTGCAAATTGCAAGATTTATGCATTTAAAGTGAAGAAAACAAGGTTTTTTGCACCTTGCTTGACTAGATTTTTTTGGCTTTGAATCTTTTCAGTTCAAATTTTTTGCACTATGGAATTTGATTTTCTACTTATTTATGTTAAGTAGTTGAGTTGAGAATCTACAAAAAAAATTTGGAAAAAAAACACTTAGTTTTCACCCATTAAAAATTATTAAGAAGAGGCGGGTTCAAGATTGAAGAAAAAACTAAATTGTTAATAGTTTTTAGATGGTATTGAATCACAATAATCCCAACAATGAGATTGTTCTTGCAAGAGAATCTATCCTTGTCTAGCAATTTTTTTAGAAAAATTCTAAAAATTGCATTCAAAAATGAATTCCACGAGTTATTTTTTCAAGAAGATGCTTAGATTGCTCGAAAAACTAAGATTGTCTATAACTTTCTTATTATTAGTCCAAATTGAATGAAACAAAGCTTCACATGTAGACAAAAATATAATCCCTAAAAAAAAAATTTGAAAAAAAAAAATTTTGACTTTCTGTGATTCTTTTTGTGCTACCCGCCGAACTCCATTTTTGCTAATTATGCCATAACTTTTGTTCCTAGTCATCGATTAAAATAACAATATATATTTTCACAAAGCTCTTGTGAAAATACACAACCTCAAAAAATTCCAAAAAATATCAGTAAAAATTGAGATAGTAGGAACCTGCCTGGATCCAAATTGTCCTCCGTGGGGACAAATGGTCCTTTAGGGGTTAATGTTGTTTGACAAGCTTGGTAGTAGACTATATTTATCCCCTAAAGGACTGTGGTGTGGTCTTACCCAAAAGTACTTCATAAGACTCATATTCAAAGCTAGGTTAAAATCTTCATTAATGTATTCTCATTAGCAAATTCAAATATAGGACACTTTAGTTAACTTGTTGGAGTAGAACCTCTTAACATTTTGGAATAAGAAACCTTACTAGGTTCAAAATAAAGACGCTTAAACTTCAAAATGAAGTATTTTCAATTCTTCTTGAATGGATAGGCTTTGACTTTCAAATTTTTTTCCCAAAATTGTGGAGGTCCTACAACTTTGCAATTCCTTGGAATATGTTAAAGAAAGAAGTTGTGAATATATAAAAGAATTCATCTAAAAGTATTTCATATTCATGATTGAAAAAAAGAGTAGATAGAAAGAAGTAAAGCATGAATAAGAATATTAAATTGCTAACAATTTTGTACAAGTTTTCAATCCCAATGCAATTGTAATGTTGTGCTCTATAATAAACAATCTATATCCAATGATTTCTTTTCAAAAGTATTACAAATTGAGATCAAAAAAGGACTTCAAAGCTTATTTATGTGTATGACTACCTGCAAACTAAAACTCTTTATAATTTTCATCACATTAATCAAAATAGAATGATTCAAAGCTTCCTGTACATATAGAAATCTTAAAAACAAAGTACAATTTTATTTTCTTTATAAAATTGAATTTTTCAATGTTGCTCAAGCTACCCTTGTTAAAAAAGAAACTACATTTCATACAATAATTTTTTAACCATGTAGTCAAAATTTGTGGAAATTGGTGCTCCTTAAAGCTACCCCTCAAACAACGACCACATGTGTGAAAATTTCAAAGGACAAAAATTGAAATTCAATTTGTAAATGCATTACTTAAAACACGTTGGTGACAAACAAAGTTACTTGGTCCTTTAAAAACTCAACAATGTCTCTCCCTTGCATTTTTGCATTTGTCGTGTAAATGACAGGTCAAGATGTCCATGGCTTCTATTGAGGGACTTTCCACTACCCTTGCCAATGTACACCCACCGACAATCTGTGTCTACCAACAGCTAAATAGCCTAGAATAAATCGCCTCCCTCCACAATACATTGCATTAACACTAGAAGGGCCTGAAAGCCCTTTGCGGCCATAAAGTATATTACATATTTGGTGGTATTTGATCAGGAAAACAGTGACCAAATACTTTTCAATACAAAGTAAATTAGTGATCATAATAGTATGTGAATAAAAATGTATCATAACTCATCTATTAAACCACAATTGAAGAGTTATAAAGCAAAATATGAGTTGTATTGAGGGACCCCAAGAACCTTTCAAGGGTTAAGTGGTTTCATGCTAGACTCGAGATCAGCTCGAGCAGCATGCAGGAATTGAACCATTTGTCTCGTTCAAAAAATCCCTCACCGTCTTAGGCATCGACACACAAAGCTGCTTGTAGATCATCTTCGTGAATCGTGACCACGCTGGTGGTCTGGAAACAACCCCTTTTAAAGGTCGGACTCATTTCGGGGGAGATCAGGTAGCTGTGGGAGTACCTTATGGCCGATCCAAGTCTCGGAACGGTCTTTAACCTCACCTACTGGAAATCCACAAAAATTGGTTAGAAACTACAGCAAGAAGGGTTTGTTTGGTACAAAGAACAAGAACAGGAGCTTCTTTGAGTCAACCCCTTGGTCTCTCGAATGAAATACAAGAAGAAGTATTCACAAAACGATAGAGAAAACAATGCATGCAAAATGCTAAGAAGGCGAGCGCAGCGTTGAACAAGAATGATTGAATCGGGAAAAAAGGCCCAAAATCCAACAGCGAATGTGACTGCAAATGTCCGACAATTAAAGAATTAACACTCAACAAATGTAATCTGATCCGTACAATACCTGCAGCTGGCAAGGAGTGGGTGTTGGATTCCTTGCGATTGCTTGACTTTTGGTGAGAAGTGGGTTCTGATTTTGGTGTCTCGCTTGAATTGAAGGTTGTGGCCTGACGGTTTGCATTGTTTGATTGTGGGGGCAGGTTGTGGAGCGGGTGCCTTGTTGATTTCTGAGGGCGTCCCTCTAACAATCACTGCTAAATAACTCCTTACAATTTCCTGCCTCTCCATCTGTAATGTAAAGTCTCCAATCACCATACAGTAAGGGAGAGGTTCCATGGACCATACACGTGAACTTTGAACCTTTCCCTACAATCATCTAGAAATTTGCACCTACCTAAAAGTTTGCACATTTATTATGTGTGAAGCTACAGAAGAAGTGCAAAAGAACAAATGTCAATTAAGTCAATTTTCACAATTAGCACAAATCAAAGCTCACTTGTATGGTCAATGGAGTCACTCATGTGCTGCATGGTTAATGGAGCCTCCACCTTAATGTGTCACAGTGCCGCACCATCATCACTTCAGCTTTCACTCGGCCATCGCCAAGTCCTGCGTTCCGCATTGACCACCGTACAGTACAGTCTCCATTCACCATACAGATGAACTTTAAACCTTTCCCTGGAACCTTGCACCATCTAAAATTGTGCACAGTTATTTTGTGTTAAGCTAAAACACAATTCCACAAAAACAAATGTCAATAGACTAAGTCAATTTTCACAATTAGCATAAATCAAAGCTCACCTGTGTGGTCAATGGAGCCTCTAATGCATTTTATGGTTAATGGAGCCTCTATTGTACTGTAGGATTTATGGAGCCTCTACCTCAATGTGTCCCTGGACGGACCACCATCACTTCAGCTTTTACTCGGCCATTGCCAACTCCTGTGATCCGAATTCACCACTGTGAACCACGTCTGCACCGCCGTGAGGAACAAGATAGTCGCCGCCCCAACAAGCCCAGAAACGTCCACGGCTTGGAGAAGAAGAGCACCCACGCTTCTCTCCGCCATCGCTTCACCCGATTGCGACGATGATTGTGGATGTCCTGGTAACACTTGAGCCAGGAGGGCGAAGGCCTCGGAGTATACACGCCCCTCATGATGCGGTTCCACATTCTGACGACCCCGTCGTTCCCCACCTTGTCGTCCACCACGCCGTGGTCGATCAGGAGGGCGACGTCTTCGGAGTCGTTGCTCAAGGAAGCCATGCACTGCAAGAAACAACGCATGTCACCACCTGATGGTGATGGGAAAATTGAGTTACTTTGTGAAAGAATTGGACGATTGCGCATGCAGATCCTGAATCTAGACCTGTCCTTCTCGAAGGAAAAAAAACAATATTGTGCATCTCGGTTAAGGTTCAGGGATTTTAAAATTTAGGGTTTTCATTGACTTGGCAATGTTTGGTATCATTGTGCAGAGCTTGAATCCAAAGCTGTGCTTATAATCACAGGAAATACCACTTTTCTGCACTTCATTTTTGGTTCAGGGTTTCAGGGTTTAGGGTTTCATTGAATTGACAATGGTTGGAACGATTGTGCAGAACCTGAATCTAAAGCTGTCCTAGTAATCAAAGGAAACCCAACTTTTTGCATCTCATTTTGGTTTTAGGCAAAATTTCGTTTCGTCATTTCAGGCAAAGTTTGGTACGATTGTGCAGACTTGAATCTTGACTTGCCCTTGCAATCAAAGTAAAAAACCAGTTGCGAATGGGAAACTGCCAATTGTCATACCTCCAGTGAGTTGCTCGTGAACCGCCAGGTTGTGGAACACAGTTTCGGTGAAGTCGTAGATATTCACTTTGGGTAAGCTCAGTGTGGCGCTGGTGACATACCCGCATCCTGTGAGCTTGATCTGGTTCAGTGCCAGAGCTTTGTCTGTGATGGCGATGCCGATGGCTTTCAAAGGGGAGACGGAAGGTATGGAGTCCAGGGCCGGAGATGGAGTGGGTTGCGGAGCAGAAACAGGTAGCGAGTGACCACACACCACGACGTACACGCAATCAAGTATATGTTTGCAGCACTGTAGAGACTGCTGGGGATTGTTTGAGGGATACTTCTCGTCCAAATGGTCATAAAATCTTGCCGTCTCGCTTCTGTTGTCACGTCTGCACAATACCCGAAGATTATCAAACCTTCAACCTCATATCATGGAGGCCACTGCAGAGGTCCCTGTTGCTACATGTGTCCCCAACAATTCTCACAAAACCTTAAACCCTTAAATAGCAAAATTGGATAATTAGTGGGCTGGGATGGACAATCTATTGAAATTCAACGCGCAAACTCTTAAAGAATTTTCATACGATGTGCGATAGTTTCAGTACAGAAGTCGATGTTGCTACATGTGTCCCCAACTATCCTTACAAAACTCTAAACCCTGAACCCTAAAACTCTTAAACAGCAAAATTGCATAAGTAGTGGGCTCGCGATGACCACTCTATTGAACTTCAGAGCGCGAACACTTGAAGGATTTCGATGCAATGGGCGATAATCATACCGTTTTGGCAGCCAACACGGCGTTGACACTGGTTCAGCAAGGTGTCTCAACGGGTAGAGATGATTCACAGCGACCTTCAGAACATTATCCAGCTCGCCCTCCGCCAGGATCCGAATCTTTTCGGCAGTATCAGTCGGGGCAGCACGAATGGCAACCAACTCCGCAACGACGTTCTTCAGCAAGTACATTGGAAGCTGATTCTCCAACAGCAGCAAGTCTGACCTGAGGCAAGTTCCATAAATTGGCAATTCCCAGTTACATATATGGCAACCCCATTGTACAGATTTTACGAACCTCAAATCTATCCACCTGTCCTTGTTATCAAAACCACTTCTGCATCTCGTAATACCAAGCCTGGTGGTCAAGTCAACTGTGTCCAGTCTCATCTGCTAGTCATATATTAGTCAGAAGATCATTTTAACCGTGGGTTTCTGTTTTAACAATACAGGGTGCTCTTCCTCCAATACAGAGGAATATGAGTGATCCTTTTTGGGGTGGTATCGGTAAAAAACACCCTTCCCACAGTCCTCCTTGTCCTAAACCCTTGGATTAACCAAAAAGTACTGATCTCAATACTCTTAGCTAAAAATCCCACAACAGGCAACAATTCATATTTCGCTAGACGCACGACAAAATGCACTGCACATGGCAAAGCACACTGCAAGATGAATTGCATGAAACAAGTATACTTTGCAGTGTTCCCCTGTTGTGGGAATTTGATTCATTAGAATGACTACGTCCCATGTTCTCTAGCAAGTATTAGGGCAATCGAAGGTTTTAGTGTTTGAATGTTAGGATTTAGGCGCTATGTTCTCTATCCAGTAATAGGGCACGGCAGAGGTTTAGGCTACAGGGTTTCCACTCAAAGAAAAACTACTAAATTGAATGTGAATTCACTTACCTGATGAGAGTCCTTGCAGTGTCGAGCAGCCTTGGCTCCAGATGCTCAAACTCCCCCAGGAAGAACGCCTTGTTATTCAAAAACTGGAAGAAGACAACAAGAAAGAGAGCATCTAGAGCAAGCAGAAACGGCACCACCTCCTCTGCAATCACGCTGCTACAATTCTCTTGGTAGTGTCCACGAGCAGTCCCTAAATCTCCCACGACGGTGTTTGCAAAGGCTTCCCAGGAGCCACCACTGGAAAGAAGCTTGCCGTGGAGGGAGCGAGCGATGTCGACCTTGAGCAGCTGCGTTCCCGTCGTTTGCAGTGAGCGCTGGTGGAGGCCCAGTTGAAGCTCCTTCCGTTGGTGGTACGCTGGGGACATGGATCGCACGAGGTCGGGGACGCAGAAGATGGTCACCGAGGGTTGGGGATCTGCAGGGAAGATTTGGAGTTTGAGGGGCTCGTCACGGAGCTGCTGAAGCCATTGCTGGGTGCCCATGCCTGATCTCTAGAAACTCGTAACAAAAATGTCACTTGGGAGTTTCTGTAGACGAACCTGAAGATGAATAACTTGTACGAACCTGAAACTGATGATGAGAACTTCACAGGAAACCCTCACGAGCTGGAGAGAAAGGAAATGTGAACTTGTAAGCGATTTTGGTATTAAAGACTTGATCTACTCACCTTGATCGTTACCGACAGAAAAGATTATGGAACAATGTTGGTACGGTTTTCACGCAATTCCCTCAACTTGTGCTCTTGGCTGGGGAGTTGCAAGTGTCTGGCTGGTTCACTTGGCTGGGGTGAGCTTAGTTTTTGTTATCACTACAGTAGATCAATCCGCGTCTCCGCAGGCTCACCTTTCAATGCATAGGAATCTTATTCTGAATGATCTCCCAGTTTCCCGGGAAGGTG
The DNA here is from genome assembly GCA_963920665.1 of Straminergon stramineum. Classification (NCBI taxonomy): domain Eukaryota; kingdom Viridiplantae; phylum Streptophyta; class Bryopsida; order Hypnales; family Calliergonaceae; genus Straminergon; species Straminergon stramineum. The sequence goes on from OY987266.1 coordinate 17,103,242, forward strand.
TGCATTTACACGAAGTTTGCAGACAAAGTTTGCAGACACGCTGTTGATCTATTGGTTACCGACAAAAGCGATTTTCTCAAAGTCGGTACGACTTTTACGGAACTCCTTAAGACCGACTACCGTATGTTAGAAGCACATCCACTTTTGTTCAGTTTTGCAGGGGTGTACCGGTGCGGAGCGAGCAGAAATGATCAAGCTTGTTGGGCATCAGCTGGTACTTGCTTAAGGTATCCGGAACCCTTGGCTCTCATCTGGAATTGGCCTGGACCACACGGCATGCCTTCCTTCACTAGTGCTTAGTTGTTAGGTTTCCGAGACTGTCCCGGTCTGCTCGGGGCGGGGGGTGTCTGATGGTGGTCATTCCGGGGATGGCAGAGATTCGAGCTTGAGTGTTGTAGGTCGAATTGCATATTGTTAAGATCTACATAACCTTCAAGAGCGGCCAGGTCTGAGACGTAATCCGACATCATTCATGTCAAGTCCTTTCATTGAGATTTATACTGTTTGTTTGATCAATCTACTTCACGCTTACCCTAAACCCTATAGTCGCGAATTGACCCGCTTGCGTCAAAACTCGGACTTGGCATGGTGCAGATTTGGTGTAGCCTCCATGCACCAGTCTGTGTTCTGTTGTGGATACAAACTCACGCACGGTGAGTAAAACCATTGGAGTATACTTTGATGAGGAGGAAATGTTATTGTGTATTGATGTTCAGGACTCAGGAGTTTTAGACTACTATTTCGTAGTAGACCAGATCGCGCACAGTACACTCCATGGTCGAGATGAAGAGCGCCAAAGTGGTATTAAGCTTGGCAGCGCAGTTGGCGTCCTGGAGGGCAGTACTAGTCCTCCTCCGCACCAGGGCAACGCGCAAGCCATGGCAGCGCAAGGACTTCGACCAGTATTCAATATCCCTCGCAGATTGTTTGAACCAGTCAAAGCAGATCGTCTGCGAATCAGGTGGTGGTGGTGCTGCGACAGAGTCCAGGAAAGTTTGGGAGGGATCGCGGAAGCGAAGGTATGCATCTGTGGATGGACCTGGCGCAAAGCCTGAACCCGAACTTGGTCCGCGTGGTCCTCCACGGAAGAAGCAGGTACTGAAGGGATCTGACTGTCTTGACGTGCGTCTGGGGCTCCAACCTGCGGATTCCGATGATACCACGCAAGATTTCGAACGGGAAAAGGAGACAAGAGCACGAGACAAGGATGCATCCTCGGAGGAATTCTTTTGGGAGTATTGTAAGTATTCTGAGGAAGATATGGTAGGGTCCTTAAAGGGTTTGGAAGACAGTAATTGGCTTTCAGCGACATCAGAGGCAATGGATCCAGCAGGGTCGCCATCCTCAATTCGGAAGGTGGCGGATACAGCACGCTCTTCCTCGTCGTCTCCTTCTGCTGCTACTGTGCCTGGTTGGTGGAGCTTTTCCTGTCTTGGAAAGGGCAAATAAATCGTGTACAGTCACCTTCCATAAGTTTACACACGTTCTATTTCGAAGTTGAAACTCGTGCAAACCTAAAATTTGAAATTGTTGCTATCAGCTCAAAAATACATCAAATCAGAAACTGTAATGTGTCTTGGAAAGGTCAAATAGTCTATAATCAAGATGTAAAACGTTTTTATACTGAATTTTTTGAAAGAATACAACAATTTGGCTTTGTATTGCTACATATCTACCATCTAGTACTTTCACCTTGGGCAAAAATTACAACACTCATTCTACAATGCATTAGTGAAATGAGAACTTCAAGTATGTCTATAGATTTCCCTTCTCATGTTCTTTTCAGCAATTCAATAAGTTCCTCCCTATTTCTAAGTATGAACTCATTCTAAATTCAATCTTCCAATTTTGTCCCCTCAAGTTTTCTACATAAGAAGTTTGTTGTCGATCTTAAATTCTTCATACTAAGTGAGTAGTGTACAATCTTTTGCTAAAATTAGAATTTCTTAATTACAAGTAGTTTCAAGGAAAGAGCTCCAATATTCTAATTGATATGATTAAGTAAAGTTAGCAACTATAAGCGGGATGCACCTAAGAAAGTACAAAACTATTGAAGGTGATTATATTGCACAATTTTGAATTGTCTTTTTTTTTAATCAATAGGTTTCATTCTTTCAAATCTACTCATCTTTTTTTTGTTATAGGATTAGATTGTGGTATTCTATGCAATTGGGGGATTAAATGGGAGGTATGAGTTAGTTTGTGGTGTTGTATAAATTGATTTGACAAATAACTTTGGGTATAGAAAGTGGTTATGAGGTTCAAGTGGGAGTTTAACCCCTAAATGCCCAAGCCTTTTCAAGTGTGTTTTGACTATGAAAAAAGAGCATTGGCGTGTAGTTTATCTTCAATGAAGCAAATTGTATTTTTTTTCAAATCTAACCATATATATATTAATAGAGCTTGTTTATTAATATGCAAACCAATTTTGAGTGCGAAATCTCCTAGGAGTTGTGAGATTATACAAAGGGAAATATATATTTTCTATTTTTAGTACGTTGTCTTTTTCCACAATGTTTCAAAAATTTGCATATATATGTTTTTTGGGATTGGAAGTAATATGAAAAACTTCAAAGAGTGTTAGCACACTAAAATGCACTTCCAAAAAACTTAATTTCACATGAAAAAACATTAAACTCATTATACAATCCACCTTGCAATTGTTGAAATGTAATTTTTGTTTATAAGTAGAAATTGCAAATAGCTTCAAATAAACACTTGCATGTTGAAATTTTTAATGGTGAAAATCATGAAAAGACTTTAAACTTTTCATTGGGACCATTCTCAAAGCAAATGGATAAGTACAATTTCTAAGATTTCAAATCAAATGAAATTGCCAAGCTTTGCATAAAGCCGGGAAATGAAGTAATATTAGCAAGCTTTAGACTCCACTTTTAGTACACATATACCTTTGAAGACCTCTCAATGATTGAATATGTACTTTTCTGAATGAAAAATGAAAGTTTTTCATAGTTAACCCTGAAAACTACTTGAGAAAAATTTAGACCAGTCATAGGAATTTAACTACCCACACAAAAATAAGCCTGAAATTCCAGATCGACCATATATGGTCAACTAGGTAGTTAGGGGTTAACTACCCATACCTACATTTGGAAAAAACAATTGAGCATTTTTCTTATTATTAAATCAAGTTTTAAAATATTTTCCTAAATTTTTTGTTAGATCTTATTGGAAGTCAAAAGAGTATTGTAGATTCTCTTCTTATTTAGCTTTGGAACATGATAGGAATGAACAATGAACTTTCAAATTGTTGAAAATAGGTGTACACAAAAACAACCATAACCTCTCACGAATAGAGGACATGCAAATTAGGCAAGTATACGTAGGGGTTGACTTTAGAAAGGGGTTAGAACTGGGTGCAATTACCTTCCCTAATGAAGAACCCATGTTGTTTTTCAAGAGAAATGATCTAAAACTAACATTTTTGTGTGCATTGACCACAATGAAAAATGAAAACAAGTTATCTTTCTACCATACAAAAGTGTAGTAGTGTAGTAGGCCATTGTGGCAAAGTGTGGAGAGAATTTCAGCCTAGGCATGTGACCATGTGGATTGCAAAATTATAATGTTTGGAAGTGAGTGAAAAAGTCTTTTTTAAGCCCACACAAATAGGGTTTGAGTACTACACCTTGTTAAGTACACTCTAAATCACCCTTACTACAATACGAAGCAGAAGTGGTTAAGGTAATTGGCAATACACAAGCCATTCTAAAGTCTAATGGAGCTTGCGGAGCCATTGTTAGATGGATACCACAAGGGAAGTAGAAGGGGTTAGCATGTGTAAAAAATTGGACCATTACCACCTCTCAGTGATAACACTCATTGTAGTTCACCACTTAGGAGGTGGTAATGGTCCAATTTCTCCCACAAGATAACCTCTTCTACTTCCCTTGTGTACTTTTTCTCGTGACAGAAAGCTCTCCTGCGGTTTCTGTCGACGCTCTTGGGAGCCTGAATCGAAACTGATGACGGCCAAACAGGATCGAAATTGACCCTTCTGAGCCGAATCATTGTGCATAGTAAGCGAATGGAAATGTGAAATGTGCAAGCAATTTGAGCAAGAAGGACTTGATCGACTCATCTGGATCATTACCGACAGGACAGATCTGGAGACACTGTCGGTACGATTTACATACAATTAATCCTCTTTCCCCGGGCTCTTGGCTGGGGAAGTGCGTGCAATTGCAAGTGGCTGGCTGGCTCACCTGTCTGGGGTGAGCTTAGTTTCTGTTCTCACTTGATCTGGACATCTGTGTCACCGCAGGCTCTCCTTACAACGCGTTGGAATTTCATTCCGAATGATTTCCCATTTTCCCGGCATGATGTGCAGTTACAAATAGTCCGTAGAAAGAGTACCTCGGTGGACTTGTTGGTTATTACTGGGGTGATTCCATGAAGCACTTGTACTATTTTCATGTCAGATGTCTCAAACTGATTCATTTTTTGGCCATAACTTTTGCATTCTAGTTTGAAATGATTCAAAATTCATGGGTAAGGTATTCATGACTATTATACACCTTTTCTAATTTCAGGGAATTGAAAAAAATGTTTTATTGTTAAAAAATAGCCCCCAATTTTTGTAGCACTTGCCAATTTATTTATTTTTTAACAAAGTAGTATCCAAAGAAAAAAATTTGGCACTGAAATTCGGAAGAGATGGCTTTGTAGTAGACTTTTAGCTACAATTTAAAGGATTTCAAGAAATAATTATTATTTAGTGTGTAGAAGTCCACAAAGTGAGCTTCTTTTTCCTTGCATTTTGAAACATGTAAAAAATTATTTTGGTGGGTTTTTTGGTGAATGACCATATCCATAGAGTTGCTACAAATTGCGAATTCTTTTTTCTTCATTTCATTCTTTTCCTATTTTTTATTATATAAAAAATAGAAGTATCTATTTTCTTAAGATTTGGCATTTTTCTAGTTCTACTACTTAGAGAATTTTTCTATGATTTCCCTTTAGTGATTTAACTTCACCTTATAGGTGTATACATTGGTCATAATTTTTTTTAATTATAAAATACTCCAAAAAAAAACATGGATATTATAAAAACGCAACAAATAGTACAAGTAAGTTATTTCATGCAGTCACCCACCATCAGCAGAGATCTTCACATTCAAAGTCTTTGCGACTTTGACGGAACCCCTTCAAGGCTTCGGAACCGCAACTTGAGACCGTATGTCAGAAGCACATCCACTTGTCCACTTTTGTTCACTTCTGCAGGGGTATAAATACTGGTAAGTAGTGTGCCAAAATGGTCCAGCTTGTTGGGCGTCAGCTGGTAATTTGCCTCAGGTATTCTGAACCCCTGGCTCTCGTCTTGAATCGGCCTTGATCGACCACACGGCATGCCTTCCTTCACTACTGTAGTGATTAGTTGCCGGTGGGTTTCTGCGACTGTCCAGGTGGTGTACTGAGGTTCCGAGGTTGGCAAAGATTCGAGCTTGTGTGTTGTAGGTCGAATTGCATTTTGTTCGGGACTATGCACATAACCTTCTGCAGCAGCGATGCGTGAGACGTTATGAGACATCATTCTGATCTTGTCAAGTTCTTTCATTGAGATTTTTTCAGACTGATACTGCTTGGTTGATCCAGTTTGCCGGAATCCCTCAAAAGCCCTGAATTGACCCGGTTGCGTCAAAACTCAGACTTTGCATTTGAAAGATTTGGTGTAGCCGTTAGGATCAGTCTGTATTATGTTGTGGAATCGATGCGTGTTCCCACGCACGGTGAGAAGAGCCATTTTCAGTATACCTTGATGAGGAGGAAATATATAATGATCGTGTACTGATGTTCAGGACTCAGGAGTTCTACACTGCTGCTTGGTAGTAGAAGAGAACAAGCACAGTCTGCTCCGAAGTTGAGATGGGGAGTGATAAAGTGGTGTAGGCTTGGCAACGCGGTTGACGTCTCAGGGAGGGCAATACTAATCAATCTTCCCCTGGGGAGTTCACTCGTGATTTTTTGGAAGACTACTACCGTGAGTTAGGAGATAGGGACCTTCTAATTGGATTCATGTTAAGCTCAAAAAAATGATTAGAACAAAATCTGCATTATTTAACCCTTAAAGGACACCATGGCTGTTTTTTGACCGATGAATGTCAAAGAATCTTTCTATGTAGGATAAAATTGCAAGTATTCATCCTCTGAATTTTGGGCGAAAAGGGGAGATCTTGTACAATAGTTTGACTTCCAATGAGTGCTTTTGGAATTCTCTAAACGATGCTTCACACAGTACCAAAAAGGATGATTTTCATGGTCACTAGTCCATGCTTAAAGGATTAATTTCATATTTCATATGCATAAGTAAAATAGGAGACATTGTAATGTCAAACTTCATTTTTTATTTTTTTCAACAATAGCATAAGTTTTATTTAGTTAGAATAATTTTGATAATAGGATGAGTATGCACCCCTTGGATAGAAGTGCCTTTATTACTACATAGATCTAATTAGGATATAGTCTAGGATATTAAATAGAGGCACAAAGTGTAGGGTTGTGCTATTGTTTCTAAAATTAGAACAAACCATTGGATCCTCAAGTACATTTTATCATTTTCAGTCTTTTCTTTGCCAATTTAGGGACTTAGGGCATTCCAGTTGGGATTCTTGTCTTCTCCTTTTTTCCATCTTGTTTTAGGTCATTGCATTTTAGAACAATATCTCTATTGTTCTAGGGTTTCTTCAATATTGCACTTCTAATCGGGTTTCTTTTCTCTACTTGTTTTCAAGCCATTTGCTCTCATGATAGAAACACATTCAATTGTTCCATTGTTCACCTTAGTTGAGAAAGATGCACTTTTACCTTGACACATTGTTCTTTTGACTTGTACTTTTAGCCTCCAATGTTGTATTTACTTGAGTGCAATGCTAAAAGAATATGCTTAGTTTTTATAGGATGCAAAGCATTTCTCAAGTGGTTGTTGTATTGAGTTGCACATTCTACAATGTATAAATATATGCTTGGAATTGCAAAATGCATTAGATGAGATTCAGCTGCCTTGGAGGGCCGTTTCAGGCCAATTCCCAAGGCTGGGAACCAGCCAGGGCTGGCCAGAATTTAAAATTATTAAAAAATTTAAAAAAATTTAAAAAAGAAAAAAAGAAAAAGAAAATATTTAAAAATTAAATTTTTATTATTATCCGACGTGGCCATCGCCTGACCACGTCAACGAGCTGCTGTGGCTGAGTTCCCACAATCTTAGAACTTGTGAGAACTCGCGGTCTTCCGCAGGAGCTCATTCTCATCTAATGGGTAAATTTTATAAATTAAAAAGGTTCCTTGAAATGTTCGAATTCCATTTCTATAACTACTAATTGAGTCCTCAATAATGCCACAAATTAGAAATTTGCATAATTGAAGGTTCCTAAAATTCAAGGAAACTTGAGCTTCGCCTTTCAAGCAAATTTTTGTTATTTCCTTGTGTGGATTTTTTCTTTAAAGAAAGCCCAAAAGAATCCTTGCTTTATTTTATGTAGGTCCTACCATATTCAAAAGTTCAATTTTAACCCTTAAAGGATAGACTAGTGACTGTGAAAATACTCCCTTTTGGAACCGTGTGACATCATCTACTTTATAAAATCCAAAAATATTCATTGGAAGTCATATTACTGTAGAAAACCTATGCTTTTCTCACAAAATTCCAAGGATGAATAGTCATAGTTCTGTCCTACATAGAGAGATTCTTTGTCATCCATCAGACACAAAATGTCTGTGTCGACGTTTAAAGGTTAAAAAAACAGAAAAAGATTAATCAGTCTGAGAAATGAGCCAGCGTGCTTATCTGAGTACCGGTTGGGGTATCAGTAGCACGATCAACCAGAGGCCGGCAACCCAACCGGTATGGGGCCTGTTAGAAGGGGGATCAGTAACGAACAGTAAGGGGGGCGGTATTTAGCCAATCGGTACCTTTATTGACCTAGTGAATTGAATCCACATACATACATATTGATTTGTAAAACCACCCAACCCCAGGTCACAAATTTTATTTTATTTTTTCATTTTTATTATTTTTTGAAGTCTTATGCCTGTTGCAAAAGAAACCAATAGCTTTCAGTCCAAAATATTCCTAGTTAGAGTTCAGTTTCAAAGTCAGAGAGGTTTGGGAAGGGCATAGTTTGCTAGGTGAGGTTGGAACTTATAAATTCTAAAAACCAGAGAAGGTGTCGGAAGTTCAAAAATTGCCCAACATGGTTGGTTTCCACCTTTTTTTTAAAAAGCCTAAGAGTGAGCATAGCAAGGCTGATTTTACAAATTCAAAATTTGAGAGGATAGGAACCATAGAGAGAGAGGTTGTTAGGCTTGAGTTTCCATATCCATAGCTAGTCAATTGAAATTCTAAGTTAATCAAACTTGAAATTTCACATACCAGGCCAGTTAATTGAAATATTAGTCAACCAAACTTGGAATTCCACGTACCAGGCAGTGAGTTGAAACGTGAGTCAAACAAGTGTAGAAGATCTTCCCTTTCCAACCCTAATTTCGAGGATGAATAGTTGCACTTCTGTCCTACACAAAAGAATTCCTTGACGTTCATCAAACAAAAAAACGTCCGCCATGTCATTTAGGGGTTAAAGCTACACAACCAAGGTCGAAATCACCACTTGCAAAGCCAGAGAGGCCATACTTAAGAGTTTGGACCTTGTTTCCAACTGGTTACAGAAAAATAAAGCTCAAGCTTTGACTCTAATCCTCACACTTTGTGTCCACACTAGAAAATCATAAACAACAATAATAAACTTGTATGTTTGGTATTTAGGTGCTTAGAACTGTAAGAGAGGTTCAAAGTGAGGTTAGACCATCCATTTGCAATATTTAGCTCATGGTTCAAGGTTTGGAAGTTGGTTTAAAGACAAATAGATAAAACCAATAGAGAGAATTGTTGACCTTTTAGATTCTAGGAATTAGTTTTTAGTTGGTAGAAGTCAAATCCATTTGTCTTCAAGCATTTGTTTGATTCTTGATAAATTAGCAAGTATTTAGAGATTAGATTTGATAGGATTTAGTTTACAAAAATATCTAGAAAGAAAAGGGAAAAATTAGAAAGAAAGAAAAGAAAAAGGAAAGAAGCTGGGATAAGCTAGAAAGAGTTTTTAAACTCCATCGAACGAACTACTTCACCAAATATCCAAAAAAGCAAAAACAAGATTGATGTAGAGGGAGCAAACTAGGAGAACATGATTGTGATGCATGAGCCTATGGATGTCACAAATCTTGAAGTGAACTTTGATTCCTTTTCCTAATTATTTATGTGTTTGGGAAAAGTCAAAAGTCTAAAAGTCTAAGTGTCTAAGTGTTTAAAATTTTTAGAAAGTCAATTTTAAGAACTTTTACTTAAAAATTATTTGGATCCAAAAATATAAATTAAAGTTAAAAGCTAACAACCCTGGTTAAAATAATAGGGAATTACAAGGAATCTTTTGAAGATATTTTAGAAACAAGGTAAGATTAAAATCTTTAGGAAATATTTTCAAGGTTCCAAAACTAGTTTCACCTTAGGAATTAGAGTAATATTGAAGAAGTTAGAGTATAATGAAGTTTTAATTAAATAAGGAGAATTTGGATGAAAGTCAACTAGAGATGATCAATTCAAGTGAGAGTCAAAACTTAGGTAGAAGATTTAGGATAGAAAATAAACCAAAAATTCAAAGCCAATTTCAAAAGATTAGTAGAAATAAATGGATGAAGTTTTGGAGTTTAGTTTTAGGACTAAACTTCATCTATATAGTAGTCTATTCTTAAATCGACCACCCTCTTCAAATTGACCCTAGATTTTAGTCCAAAATGGACAGTTATTGGTCCTTAAACCATTAGTTCACACTTAATGAACAAATTAAGGATAAAAAGCATACACATTAAAATCTATAAGAGATCGCTTTAAGGTTTGATTATAGATGGTTCACGCATGTGATTCAATCTAATTTTAAATGCACTCATAAGTGGATATTCTTGATATTATATTTATTTAAAGCCAACTTTAGCGGGCCAACTACTTTTTCATGAATAAAAAATCTGAGAATACAATTTGACACAAGCATGGTCACATTTAGGAACATGGTTTGTTATTTATTGCAAATCCACATGTTTGTTCTTGGTTTTCCCATCTGTCATTATAAACCACATGTGTATGCTTTTGCCAAATCTACTATCATAACTAGGTGCACAGGACAAAAAATTTTGAAAATTCATAAGTAATTCAAAAAGACTTGAAAAATATGAAACCACTTGTGCTCTAAAACACATGTATTTTTCTTTCTCTCAAAAATAAACCAAAAATATTTTCGTCCACAAAAGCCCATGAAAAAAGCAAACCAGCCCTTAAATAGTTGCTTTAAGAGCAGACTACCTTAGATAACTTCTAGGGAATTAGGTTGAATCTAGAGAATTTTACCATTTTGGAAAGGGTATAAAAAACCGTACATCTTAGGCTGCCAACCCTTTTTGCTTAACTAACCCCCATTGGCCTTTTGTTTTGGTTGTCCTAGCTAAAGTTGGCCACAATTACTAAATTGTTTGATTTAGTTAGCAATTGCACTTAGGGGGTAAGAACAACAAAAAAGATCTATAACTTGAAAGGCATAAGTGGATCAATATATTAAACAACCATTAGGACTTTGACTACAACAAAACACTAAGAACATGGTTTTATTCGTGTTATTCTAAAGGTGGGAATAAAGGGCCCACACCCTTCTAGAAGAGTAGCATTCACTTGTTCCACAATCTCAGGCCCCTCAAAAATCAAGTCTTTTGATCCTCAGAAGTTAATGTGATTGGTCTTCCATTATTCACCTACAATTGCGGGTGGTCAGTGAAATTGATATTCTTTATAGCACAATAATTCTTGATGTGTACCATGCTCACAATATGCAACTACGTAAAGTTATTGAACAAGTTGTCGATTTGTGGTTTTGTGTGGTCCTTGCTGCCACCCTCATAATCTTTTTTGCACCTAAGGCACCACAATTTTACACCTCAGTTACCTTTCAAGTCAAATGTCTTCAACCACCACTTGTAGTCATCCATGGCAACTGACTTCAACTTCACCTTCAAATTCTTTGTCCATTCCAAATAACAATCCATGACATCATTCGGCAGAAACTTAGATCTCAATGGGTTGTTATCTACCTCAATAGAGTTTGTAGTGTTGTTTATCCTAGATGATCCATTGAGCAAAATTGTTGCATCATCTCCTTCAACGTCGACTTGCATGGCTTAAATTGCTTCTTCTAAGATAGAAGCAGCCACCACAATAGGAATAGTGAAGGATCTATCTTTGGATAAGCAACGTTTTTGTGCATGGAAACCCACTTCTCCTAGCTGAATCACATATACCCATTTAGAGAAACCATTTAGTTGCTTCAACTTCTTCCTTACACGACATTTATCTTTGGCATCCCATAAATCAAATAGCCATTCGATAATATCATTGTTTTCCAACATAAACCTTAGTACCTCAAGCATCAAAGCGCTTCCAAAGACAAATTTGCCAAAGTACTCTAGATTTGTAGCTTCCACCTCTAATATTTTCAACATGACCGTATATAGGATAATGGAAGCAATATCCTAAAACAAGTTTGAAGCACTCTCTGCAACCCTAGACCCTAGATTTTTTATATTGCCCCAAATCCCAAATTCTAAATTGGCAAGCTCTCTATAAAACTAAATCCTAAACAACATCACCCAAAGCATTGACAAAACTTTGTGTCACACACTGTCATGACCCTCATCAAGAGGCGTATCCGTGCCACCTTGGTGAGCAAGGGGGACGTTGGAGGTGACTCCCCAAGCCTTGCAAGAGATGGGGTGAGGGCAATTAGGAGTCCCGAGCAATCAGAGCGTTTTAGTGCTTTGATCCAGATGAGTGAGGGGGCGTGTTGTACACGCTTGGAAAGCTTGTAAAAAGATGCGTCCATGGGTTCAAAGAATGCGAGAAACCGAGTTGGGAGTTAAAAGTTATAGCTCCTCAAAGTTGGTAGTGTCATGGTCGCATCCCGAGGCATGGGGACGTGGGAAACAAGGTTTCGGAGGATTCCTTTGAGCCAAATAGGGCATGCCGCATATCATTGGAAAGCTAAGGAGACAAGATTTATATAATGCTAAGGCTCATGAGGAGATGAGCTGTGAGCTAAAAGTTATGAGCATCCAAAGAGGGTGGAAGCCCAGAGAACTACACCTCCCGGGGGACTCATACCTTTGGAGGGTCATAACTTCCTCAATACTTATCGTATCGGGGAAAGTGAATAGTCCACGGTAATCTACAAAAAATGTAGATCATGAAAATGGGCTCACAATTGGGATTGAGAGCTTGGAGATAAAAGTTATCCCGATGGGAAGATCGGGAGTCTTTGAGGGTCTAGTTTTGGAGATACCACCTGGAATTGGGTGGTCTTCCAAGATGGGGAGCATCTTGGGGGTTTCCGGTGATCTCTAGTATGGGGGGGGGGGGGGGTTGCCGACTCCCGCAGAGAATACCATGAAGAGGGGTGGTCTTCCTCCTCCCTCCCAGATGGTGGCATAGTGAGCCAAAGTGGCCCCGAGTGGTGAGGTTAGTGTTGGAGCCTCACTACCACTTGTGTATTACCATGGAGTGCTTGTGCACTCCTTGATTTCAGTTGGGTGGTGTCCCACTCCACACTAGGCTATGGTGTGAGTCTTGTTTGGTGAATTCCGAAATGAGTTGGGTTGGGCCTAGTAGGGAGTTGAATCCCATTCAAGAGCAATTAGCACCAGTGGGGAGTAGTGCCTCCACCAAGTGCTTGGACATCAATGGAAGTTCCGCCCCATATCATCAAATGACATGTCCGGTGTCTTGTGGGAGTTAAGGGTTGGAATGGAAAGTATTGGGAGTCACAAAAGAATGGAGAACCCCGTGACTTGAGTTGGAACCTAACATTGTGGGTGCATGGTATATGTACTGTTAGGAGAGCATGATCCTTGGTATTACTAAAAGGTTAAGTGTTTGGGAAAGCACTAGAAGGTGAACTTAAGGTTGTGAGTATCACTAAGGGGCGTGACACACACCTACAACATTCAGAAATCGCAGCCAAGATCCTTCGTTTGAGGTAAATTTGCATTAGATGAAATCTAGCCATTTAGAAGACTATGAGTTCCCCCCAGTAGGGTAATCGGTGAATTGCGCCACTTCAACACATTGATGTGGTTGAGAGGCGGCCACGTTAGATTTTTTTTTTTTAATTTTTTTGTACAACTTCTTTTGCAATTTTAGGGGAATTTTTTTTGGTCTTTATGATGGCTGATAGCAATCAACCGTTCCCTCACTACTACGGAAACAACGTGGGAGATAGGCTTGAAACGGCCTGAAAAACATCTAATGCCTATGATAGGCCAATCTTCCATGAGAGGCTTACATCAAGGCATGACAAATTTTTTCTAACAAATGGAATGAGGAGTATAATAGATTGATTTGTGACCATAATCAATGCCTTGGGAGATGGTCATGCCATTGGCTGGAAGGGTTTTTCTTTTCATTTTTGGTGAAGTGCCAAAGTAGCAATATTAGATGTTATAGAGGTACTCCAAATTTTAATATTCATCCACGTACTGGATAGAAAATATCACATTAGCTCATATCCCATATTCATAATTCTATTTTCATCCACAATCTGGCAATTTCATCCAAAATTTTACCAATTATGCTTTGAGGGCATAGTGCAAGGCCTATTATTTTGGGACAATTTGACGACAAATCATTAGAAAAAATACACAATAGGTTATGGATTTACCAATGACTATCATAGGACACTTGCACCTTTCTAGTATAAATCATCATAAAAAAAATTTATTTGTTATTTGTTCATATCATGGCCATGTTAGGAAATCTTGTAGTCAAGTTGGAAAATGTTGTGCTTGCTTTAGATAGAAAGATGACCATTATGGAAACATTTTTTGTTGATTTAGAATAGTCTAGAGACTCTATTGAGCCAACTGGATTGTACACTTCAAAAATTCATAAAATTTCTTACTTTGTCCAAAAGTTAAAATTTTGATTGCTTCCTTCATTTCTCACATTTGTCTTTGTATGGAAGAAATCTGATTTCTTTTGCTCATAGCAATAGTAGGGACCACTCATTATGCATGTCATAGGCAGATTTACCTTAGTACGTACAACCAAACATCAACATTGCAATCCTAAAACTTCAAGAACATGGAATCCTCCATGTGGAAGTGTCATCATCTAAGCTACATGCCATCATCTAAGCTACATGCCATCATCTACCTTCTCATTTAGAGTAAATTTGCCATTTACCTCACACTTCCAAAAACCATACAACAACCATTGCCATTTACCATACACTAATAGCACGATGCAACTACCAATTAAATTGCTATAGGAACAAAATTTTGTATCACCACCCAATGACTGCACACTGTGTGGTGAAGGGTTGCAAGGAATTTTTAACTAGACTTTAGCTTCATCGCCTTTAGATTGCAATAAAATTTGTTGGAAGAATTTTTTTTGCATTCTATTTTTTGAAGGTGAATCTTAACATGACATTTAATGATCATGTCAAATTTCAAAACTTGCAAGTCTCTATATTTATATGGAGAAGGATTTGAATTTTGTCCGCGTGGTGATTGACAAGTTTACTATATTATAACTGTAGTTCTTCATCATCCAAGCTTCAACTCTACATTTGTGCACTAATTACTGAGATACACCTCATTGAGCTCAAATACAACAATGATCAACAAACATTGGATCCACCTTTGGATACTTCTCACAAAGTTATAGTACTTCTAAAAAGTTTAGATCTTTTTTTGGCAAGGCTATAATAGAAATAAAAAAAGATGAAATTTATTATTATGTCCTACCTTTCATTATTTATAAACACTCTAAACTTATGATGATGATGCTAATTTACTTCCAAGCCATGTCTAAAATTTAGAACCAAGGTAATTACAATAACCCTTCATTTGATTGTACATGTCCAACAAAAATAATAGAAGTGCACTCCCAAAGAAACCAAGTTGGATGACCTAAAGGGAACAAGAATTTAAAGAAAGTGGTCCATGTAAGAGTCATGATTTTGATTATAGATTGAGATTTAAGATAGATAAATATATTTGAAGCTACAATAGTATATTTTGAAAGTGACTTAGTGTCACATTCAACAGTTGCCCAATTGTTGAATAAAGACTATATTTCCAAGTTGTAATAAAATGATTGTAAAATATGATCCATAGATCATATTCATACACAAATTGATATTTTTCAATGAAATTTGAAGTCAAAAATTGAAAATTCCTTCTAAAATCAATTGTAGATTGAATATTTCTAATTTTTACCAAAAAAATTCTTGAAGCTCTAAATGTTAAGTTATAATCACAATGTCTTTCGAAGATTTTATTTTACTTTTTTACTCAACTAGTTTTTGAAGGGTCATTTTTCAAATTGAAAAAAATTAATTTTTGAAGCCAAACCTACCAATATCTTTTTAATTATAGAATATTTACAAAAGCAAATCTTCAAAAATCTATATTGTAAAAACTTTAAAGAACAGGCACAAGAATCTTCATAAAAATCAATTGATAAAAACCAACATTTTTGTATCCTTGGGAAGTATTTGCATTCATCCATTGTTCAAAATCTAGTCTTGAAGGGATTAAAGTATGCACAACTATAATCATCAATTGAACATAGTTATTATTGCTTGACAAATATAAATTATTTTTATTGGATCTTATTGGCAACTAAAAGAAGATTCTAATGCACTTTAACATGCATTATTAGGACACCATATGAATAAATTGTGAAATTTTAAAGTATTTTAAAGTGTACCAAAATCCATGTCCCAAATTCCAAGCTCTCAAAGACTCTCATGTTTTGATTGTGTACATCTTGTGTCATCAATTTCCATATTTTTGTGATGTTTTTCAGTCCACATGTAGGTGTTGCATTCTTGGCAATGTTGATTATTGGTGTACATACCTTAAACACTGAATAGGGTATTATTAAGGGGACCAAAAAATTAAAGGGACTTACTACGGAAAACTGTAGATGTTTGAAGCATGTACATCCCCTGGACACTTCAATAAAGAAGAAAGATGAACCTGCAGCTTAGCCTACCTCCATATTAATGAAAATGAGAAATCTGTACGATTGGCTCCTCAGCTAGTCCTCTGAGAGTAAGTTACTACACATGCCTCTAGCGCCACACCAGGGTCAGAAACTCTCATTCACAAATATGTACTCAGGCTTTGCAAATGTCCCATCTGAACCTACCTTAACTCTCGTATCATACGCAAGGTTTCACTTGAACAAGAAGCGTGGAAATAAGGACCAAAAGTATTCCACTTGGATTGGGATGAGATCCTGCAATATAATAAGCTTCCGGCACTTGGCACTATCAAAACGGGTGGTGATTGTTACGGACACTCCTTTTGACAGTTTTTTTTAACACTACAGAGTCTAAAAATGAGGATTGTTGTAAAGAAAAATCGTTGAAAAGAGTGTCAAAAACAACCGCTGCTAGGTAGTGTACCTTCTAGTATTCCTCTTCGGCTGCCTTCTTCAATGGTGGAGGTTCCCACAAAGGTACGGGTATTGCTCGAAGTGAGTGGCTTTTTCATTATGGTCTGCAGCACCAACCGATTTGCATTATTATGAACCAGTGGAAAGGCACAAGGCAGTTACAATTGATATCTTTCCCAGCAGCACTAATTCAATGAACGCCAGTAGGTTTTGATGCTATTTCCTTGATCACAGCTCCACGCAGCGAATATTAAGAGATATATTGCAAAAAAGAGTAAATTAGAAGGGCCGTTATAGCATGGGAAAGTTGAACCCACCACCAAGATGTTGTACTTTCTCTTCAGTCGCTCAGGGATAGTCTGGCTGTCAATAAACTTCCGCAAAGCATTGGCAAGCTTTGTATTCTCATTACTCAGCTTGTTCCTTTCCATCTGAATGGCTAGTTTATCCAGCATGACCTGTTGTGTTATTGCATCATTGCCACTCAGTAAGAAATCAGGTAATTATCTCGCAAGTCGAGAACCAGTTCACCGGACATTTAAATCAGGGCTCATACAATGTACAACCAAGAGATTCGCAGATGCTTGTGGTAGAAACAGTTTACTCCAGCTACATTGATTTATTCCTTTAGTGAGGACAAAATTAGCGACACTTGCAATATTAATGGCACTACAATAACCTATTTTTGGTGGAATTAGTACAATACAGTGATGTTTCAGCCTGCACTAGTACAAAATAGTTTGAATTCGGAAAGCAGTGTCACACACACTCATGAGAAAAAACAATGTAGACTTAAAAGGAAGATCTGAATGACTAGTGAAACACATGCATGATGTAGAAGTAAGGTCAATTAACCTTGTTGAAACGTTTATAAAAGTTGGACATGTAGTCGATCTCTTCCACCTCCTTGCCAGCGTCATTGATAGCATAAGATGCCCAATGGAAACGACTCTTGCCATTTTCTACGGGAGCGATGTTCGGCTCAGCTGGGAACTGAGTCGGTACAACTGGGAGGGCCACTCCCAACTCATTTTCATTTCCTGCTCTCTTAGCAGCTGTAATAACAAGACGATTCAATGAGAATGATATAACCACATAACTTGCATACAATCTTACAACTTGCATGCAGTAGAAACTGATGAGGAGTAACCATTCCGAAGTTGCTGCAATGGAAGCAATGGAAAAGGGTGATGGGAATGCAGGACCTTACAGTCGTCTTCGGCCAGCTCTTTCTCCAGCAGTATTCCAGGCATCGTTGGGATGGCGGAACAATACAGAGGATCAAATGGAAAGACCTTCTCGTTCTCTGTCTCAAGCTGGTCGAATAAGAAAAGTCCAACTGTTTTCAAGCCGTTAGAAACCAGAAACGATGCAAGAGCAGTTTGAGAAAAGATCACAAGTTTCTAGGTGACGTAGACTAATACCAAACCGTTAGGAACATGATCCCGTCTTCTGTGCTGGTCCATAGCAATAGTATTCACGCACTCGGTTGGCTTTCAATTGGCAAGTGGTGTAGCATGATTTGGCTCAATTTCTATGCCCACTGATCTTGGATGGAAATGGGATTGCCTGCTGTGATTTCATTAAGCGGTCTACAACCTCCCACTTCGAAATTGTGTAAGATATTTATACATAGTGACAAACGTGTGATCTCAGCAAATTTTGCTCTTGTACCCCAAAGGTCTCCGTTGATCTATTCAACTTGCAAAAATCACAATCTGGAAACATGCTTAAAAGTGATGCAAACAGTTTCCTATACCTAATGTGGAGAATGCCAAGTTTGAATATTTACTTTGCTAACGCGTCCCGCCAAGAGAAGAACTCGTTGCGCAGTCACATACTTGTCCAATAGAGTGTTCTTGGCGTCCAAAACATTCTTGGAAACCTCCTGCAGTGAGCCACTAAGACAATCTCATAACCTGCCTTCACTAGAATGCAACGAATCCAAATAATGCTCCTGCTTAACTACGTTATACTTATCCGGTAATAGCATGAGGACATCTCTCAAGGGCTTGATAATGGGTACCTTGAGATGGTCATGCTCGTGATGATGCGTTCGGTCCAGCAGGCGCTTCAAACAGATATAGTGGCCCAGCAACTTCTCCTTTTCGTCCCTCACCTTCTTGTTCACGATGTCAAAGTTTTTGCTGTGTATAATAACACGCCGTAATGCATTTTCATTCTCAAAGAACTTCGTGTCAATAATCAGAAGCAGAGACATAATCAGCTTACTCATTTCTCATACAGTTGAGGATATATAAGAAATATGCATTCTGCATATATTATGCCTAATAAACTATACAACTGTACTATACGCATATGATTGGAAAGTAGACCGAGTTTGGAGTTCCCTATGAAGTGCCTTTACCCATTAGTTACAATGCGGATGCGCCAATATGCGAGCGTTTCATGCAATTTGATGAGCTTTCGCATCCGTTGCTCTATGACGCGTGCTGTGATGGCATCTTTGGCAACCAAATTCTTGAATGATATTGTCTTCGCTTCTGTACTAGCCAGGTATGTCTGTCGCCATTTAGCATTGAAGCATTCTGTTAACCTCTAAAAGAACGAGGATTTTTAGACGACTAATTTGAATGGTCACATTGTAGAAATAATAACTAGATGGCGTCTAACTCTATATCACCAGATTATGATTATGATTATGAGATTGAAAAAGTTCTGGATTAAAACCTGATGTGTGTGCTCAATCCGCCGCTCGAGTTCCTCGATTCCACTTTCAAGCGAGATTCTCAGCATGTTATACTCCTCAGTGTTTTTGTTCTGATGCAGAACAGTTTGAGCATTTTGTTAGAACGGCACTGATTCATCCTGTTAGTGCGTGTGACAATTATTTTCCAAGTCACATTATTTTAATTTAAATTCAGGTTGAAATATTATTGTATTGTACTGATTTCCACCAAATTTTTTTGGTTTTAGTGACCAATTTTGCGCCTTCACTAAAAGATGAACTCAGTGTCGATATCATTAGTTTTCAACTTGTGTTGTTACGTTGACCTCCTATAAATAAGTCAATTTGATAATTGAATGGAGTACACCCTACCCTTCTAGACTAACTGAACACCTCCAAACTCATTATTTTAATCAATTTAACCCTTGGAAGTTTACGATAAGATACTCAATTGCCAAGACTTGATAGTGAGTTCATCTTGCTTCTAAAGTCGAATAGGACAAAAAGTGATTGAAATATATCCCCTTAGACTAAACCTAAAATTCTTTCAATTTTGGACCTCTCTGGGGCCTTCCTAGAGGCTTTTTCAAACCCGCTCTGTGACACAAAAGAGGGAGATTCGGTAGAAAAGAGCATGAAACTTAAATCTCAAACCAATCATATGAACCAAACCTGAGTGTCTAGAAAGAAGTTGCACTTTGCAATGATGCAAGTGTACACAACATAGCATCACTGAAGCAAACTTTAGCACACCTTTAGCTCTTCTCGGGTTGCTTCAAATACTTGTCTTCTTTCATTGATCGCTTCTTCAGCTTCAGCTTTCATTGCTGCTAGCATGTCTTTCAATTCCTGCATGCATTCACACCGATGCAGGAGATTCAATTCTTCAAAAGAAAAGTGAACAGACTTTTTGTTTGGTGCTCCGAAAACAAAACAAATCTGAGCAAGGGAACCAGAGTGGAAGTGTTTGTACCTTTTTTTGTTTATCATGATTCGTCGTCATTAGATTCCTCTCCGTCATGAACGAATCGTGAAGACATTTCAATTGCTCTTGAAAATCCTCCTCCATTTTCTACAGTGAACATGAGAACATTCACATGATCTTGCATTCAGCAAGACAAACCTACGTGGTGCAAGTCCTCGTCATTGCGGGGTGCATGATCTCTCTAAAATTAGGGTTTTAAGATTTATAGATCCAAGTATAAATCTATACAGTGGTTCGCAAGTACTGGTAATGAAAATCAAGTAAGGCATTCAGCATTTGATAAGCGAATAATCTGAGCATTGCGGTGATGAGCTTTCCAACTCATTCAAATTCAAGGTTTTGAGATGATGATTATTTTTACCCTAGTTCGCAAGTAATGAAGATCAAGTAAGGCATCCAGCATTGATAAGTGTTTAATCTGAGCATTGCGGTGTTGAGCTTCCGACTCGTTCATCTGCTTCAGATATAATGATATGACATAGTCTTTCAATTCCACCTGCAAGAATCCAACTCCTCCAATAAGCGATTCCAAAAAGTGATGATCAATTGAAGCTTGTAAAAATACATTCCATCTCATTTCTATATTCTTCATCGACATGATGTTGGCTAAAAAGCTCCTGAAACAACATCCTACTCTTACTGAAAACCATAGATTTCACTGTGCAAGTCACGAAAGAGAAGAATCTAGTCCATAGACCGTGGAACAGCTATGGAAAGTACTAAAGTCAGATGATTGAGTAAAAGTAGGGCACGGAGCCCCACCTGGTGCACATGCTTTTTTGACAACCAATCAATGTCCTGTCGCTGCTCCTCAATCTTAGCTCGGCGCATAATGTTCCTCCACTCTTTATGAATTTGCAGCATACTTTTCGTACTGCGCTTCTCCTCCTCAATCTGAAAAGGGATTCTCTGAAAACTTATATCCATGACAAACGAATATGCTACTTTGTCAGTGGAAGTTTTTTTTGTCCTAAGGCTGTGTATCAAATTCTTCCTCGAGTTACACAGTAACACGAAACCTGTGAGAGGCAATATCACAACAAAGGCTCACCATAGCTTGCTTGAATGCTGATCTGCGATCCCGAATGGCCTTCTTCACCATTTCTTTAGCCTGTGACAAAATGGAGTGCGACATGAGAGGACATAATTCTCAAATATGTAAATCAATTACGCCGAAATTTTAGAATCATGCAACGATCCGAAAATCAGAAATTCACATAAAAACCTATACCAAAATTGACAAATGGGTATAACAATTTACAGTCCCCAGAAATGTATCAAATTCAGAAGCAAACTTCACCTTCAGATCTTCGAATTCGGCCTTTGCCTTCTTCTCCTCCTCGGTGAGTGGCTTCTGCAACAAAAATCATTAAAAATAAAAAAACGAAAACTCGAAAACTAACAAAACAGCACTCAAAATCCATGCCCTAATATTGTTTGATTCCACAAAATTAGGTCAACCCCACTCTAGACGAACAATTGCTTCAAACCCCCAATCCAATTGAAAAGAAGATCAATTGACATATTTCTAAATGAAAAACGTCTTACATGACGTTGAACAGAATTGAATCGTCACTCACCTTCTTCCCCTTCTTCGGCACAGGCTTGGGCGCCATGGTGATTCTTCGATCAACTCCAGTAAATTCGAATCCCCTGATATAAACTTGTTCACAATTTTACAGTGTACAAATAATTATGATCTGACACCCAATAGCCTGTCCCAAGGACCATTAATTAAAAAGCATACGGCATTCCCAGCCAAGCTCTGTGTCGGAAGCTGCAATTGAAGACACACATTGATCGCCATGACCATCAATGCTCACCATGGCACACTAACTGCAGTGAGTGCAGTCCAGTCCCCCTCAGATCATTGTCTCCCCGGCCTTTGCAGAGACCTGGCGGCAACCCAAAGGTGATGAGCCCATCACTTCAATCTATCCTCCACAGTTTTGGACTTTCTGCAATTGGCAGGTCCTGCTCGGATTTGCAAGTGGTTGCTACAGAGGTTTGGATCATCCCAGTGTCCACTTTGCAGCAGGTGTTGGTCGGTGAGGCTGATGCGACAAAGGGAAAGCACACCCCAAGTGCCAGATATTAGGTCATGGCGGCATGCAGGTGTTCTGTACTGTACACTACTGTAGTCAATTGGTCCTTGAAACGTAATCTTTAAGTTAGGTATGTTCACAGTTCACACTTGGTGTTAACCCCTGAAGGACCAGAAGGCTACCACATGGCTTCTGCAACTACATTTGTACAAAATTCGGAATGTGAACCTCATTAATAGTCTGTGACCAACAAAAAGACCCTAGATGATTTTTTTTGCTGAATTCATCAGTACAATCCGATCGAGAAATGATTGAGTGAGCGATTTTTGGTGAATTTTTCAAGAATAGGAAAAGTACTCTGGGCTATCACTTCATGTGCTCATATCTTTTTTTCTACACCTCAAAATGATTTGAAAAAAAATTACACACCTAAATCATGATGATATGTACTTGTGGAAAAAAAATCAGAGTTTTTGGATCACTTTTAAGCATTCCGATTTCAACATTCCAATTTCAACACATGTGCAAAGTTCTGCCAAATTGGATATCTTTCATCAATTTTGTCAATGGTGGCATTTTCTCAAAAATTGTGCGATTTTGTTGATCTTTTTTTCATAGGAAAGCTACATAAGTCTTCTTTCATTTCAACGGTGGCGATCATCAAAATCATATCACACATTTGAGAAATTATGCTTGTTACAAGAGCTAGTCAAGAAAACAAGAGCTTTGTTCAAACACCCCCGGTCCTTTAGGGGTTAAGGAGTTTTGAAGCTCTTACACAGCCAAATCAATTTGACATAATTTTAGATTTGTATTTGGTGAGCTTTCTACTTCTTGTTTCCCAATCCATTGCAACAAATGTGTTCCAAAACTAGTGAATTGGCCAATCACAAGTGAGATGGAGAAAAAGGTCATCTAAATTTAGTAGGGGTTTTTTTGGACTAGTGTTTTTTGTGTTGGCACAGGTCAGATTTTGGAGGATTTTGGAGAGACAGATTCATAGTAGTTAGATTCTGAAAGATTTGGTGAAATTTTACTAGAAAAAAAAACTCAAACTTAGATTTGGTGCGTCTATTGTTGGCATCGTAGGATAGGGGGCATGGAGAATTTCTCTTCCAATTTGACATTGTTGGGAGAGGAAAAGTTGTTAGAAATCAAATAAAAAAATGGGATTGTTGTTTAGGGTTATGCCAACCTCCCAACCATAGCCAAAGAATCCATATGGCACCTAATTATGTGAATAGACCTTCAATGCAAACTAGTGTGCCTTGTGCCATTGCCACAATAAAAATAAAAATAAAAGTCATTTTCTAATTCTTTTTAAACCAAAAATAACTAAAATAGTTGTACTTTCTAACAACCATATATCCTACATTCCCATACCAACAAAATGAACTTAGATGGCATACGATATTAGGCAAGACTATTTCCATGAATCACATATATTACCTCCTATAGAAAATCATTTAATCTCCAATTACCCAAAGATGTTATACTTTCAAAGTAGGCAAAAATTGCCCATAAACCTAAGCAATTTGTATTCTCATTTTTTCTTAAGATTGGATAGTATGTAACCATAGGATCTTGAATTACACATTGAAAGTGAGCACCTCAAAAAAATTCATATTACTTGACTACACAATTCAATAGATATTTAAGTTTGAATTTTTATTTGGATCAATGGAAAAATAGGGCAACACACTTTGAAGGAGCATATCTTAGCGAGAATATTTCTTAATGATGCCCTTTTGTGCTAATGAAGGACAAGTGAGAGTTGAAAGTGCTCATCTAAAATTTCACAACATTTTAAGCATTTTTCAATGCATGGTGGTCACTAAAATGAAAGTAGTATTTGTAAAACAAACAAAAATGGGACAATTGTCTTCTTCTTGAGCTCTTTGGATCTGCCCTTTTTAAGGTGGATTTGCCTTTTTTGAGATGGGCAACAATCACATTGGTTGGCTAACTTTTCAATCCATGCCCACCCCACCCCCCAAAAAAATGATCTAGTTGATAACTAACTACACCATTCAACTTAAAAAAACTCCACAAGGCTAAGTTTAATTTGGAATGTGATGAAACTATTGCCATTGGATTCAAAATGTGGTCTATTTTCTAGAATCAAAATTTACTTTGAATAAATTCAAAATTTGAGAACAGGAAGCTCAAAAAAGAAGGGAAATAACTAGAAAATGGTTGCTTGGATCATGAGCGGTTAAGATGTATACTATTGAAATACATTATCTTCTTTAAATGCATATTTAGTGAACATTTTGTAGATATTAGATACAAGTAGTGGGTAGAAAGTGTAACTACTTTAAACTATAATTTAATCCTATAACATCTTAATTTTTTGGAATTTTGGAATTTATTTATTTATTATACAATATATATTTATTCTTTATCTCAATTTCAACAAAGTGGACATAAAAAATGGTTGTACAACAATGGTCCAAGCACCAATTTGGGATGATTGAGAAGTTACTTAGAAGTAAAACTATTCTAAAGTGTTAAGTTTGTCATCAAGAATAGTGGTTTTTTTGGAGCTCTTGGATTGTAAAGTGGAAAACTTAAATCTTGCCAAAGGTCGAGATTTTAACCATTAAAGTCCCATTGTTCCGTGGGGGAACAAAATGGATTTTGGGTAGGCTCCTACAATCTCAATTTTCATTGTGAATTTTTTATTTTTTTTTCAAGATAGGAAAACAAGTGAATTTTATGTGAATATAAATTTATTTTTTTCAATTGGTACTCAAAACTAAAAGTAATGCCACCCAATCCCTAAATGGTTTTCATTGGATAGTGGTACTTCAAAAATCACAAAAGGTCAAAATAAAATTTTCAAAACTTTGTTTCTCATAAAAACTACTCTTGTCAACATGGAGATTTGATTCATTCTAATTGGATAATTGATGAGATAGTTATAGAGAGACTTGTTTTAGAGGCAATCTAAGCATCTTCTTCAAAATATATCATAGAATTCAATTTTTTATGTAATTTTCATAGTTTTTTTGCAATTTTTTTTAAAAGGTCAAGATTATTTTCTAGAAAAACTCACTCCTGAAATTATTGTATTTCAATTCCATTTTAGAGCTCCTCACAATTTAGTTTTTTGGTCAATTTCATACCTAATTCTATGTAACAATTTTTTAAAGAATGAAATCCAAGTGTTTTTAAAAAGAAAATCTCCTAGACTTTCAAATCTATTTTTCAACAAGAAAATTTTTTAATTGAATATGTGTAGTGCAAAAAATTTTAAGTTGAAAAGATTCAAAGCCTTCAAATCTAGTTAGGCAAGATGAAATAAAACACCCGTATTCTTCACTTCAAACGCAAATATCTTGCAATCCATTCCATTAACCCTTCACCGCCCAAGGGGACCAAAAGTGTCCTCAGGTCAAATTCAAAGTGCTGTAACTTTTGCATCCAATGTCGAAATTCAATAAAACTTGTTGGAGATTTTGCACTCTCTCTTCTAGTTTGAGTGGTAAAATTTTCAGATCAATCCAATCGAAGTTCACAAGTTCAATTTGAGTTGAGCAAACTGCATTTGGTGGCTGGAACTTCGGGGGCTTGTATCTCCTTCATCCAAAGTTCGTTTTCAATAAAATTTGTTGGATTATGTTCCCCTTCAAATCTAGTTATTGTGGTAGAATTTTCATGTCAATCCAGGTTGTTTCAAATGTTTGAGAACAATTCAGAGTTCAAAATCCCCACATTTTTGGATTACAGTGAACTTCAGTAGCTTGTTTCTTCCTCATAAAATGTTCAATTCCAATAAAAAAAAATTTAGAAAAGTTGCACATACTAGTCTAGTTTTTGTTTATAAAATTTCATATCAATCCAATAAGTTATGAGTGACTGAGAAGCACTTTAGTAGAAGGAGATTCAGTTTTTGATGTATTTTCTGCAACTTTTCTTGCTATTTTTTGGCATTTCAAAGTCATTTTGTAGACACTATGAGTCAATTGAATGATATTTTTTTTCATCAATGTGTATTTATGCTGATTTTGAATCACTTTATAGTTTAAAGTTTCTTCATTTGAGTAGATTTAGAAACCGAATTTTGCCTCCAAATGTATTTTTAGGAAAAATTCAGCATCCTTTTTCAACACTAAAACATTATAATCTTGCAATCTATGCGGTCAAATGACACCAAATTTGGTGCATGTAATCTACAACAAATGCACTACAAGATTGTATGGTTGAGATCTCTATAACTCAGTGAAAATTATATCTATAACACTTCAAAAGAAATGTTGTTTTTTACCTGTTTAGGCCTTGGGCGGTGAGGGGTTAAAGTTTCTAGAATTTCTTCCAGTCATGCTTATATCAATCAAGTGCAAAATCCCATGGTTAGATGTGTGAAGAAAAGGTCTAAGATTTTTGTACTTTGCAATAGAAAATGGTAAATTTGAGTGGAATTTGATAGAAAAAAGGCCTTGGGACTTCAAAGGTTAAACTCATTCGAAGTTTTTCACTGAAAGAAACAAATCTTCATCCTATTCCAATGTGGCATATGACATGGCACATTAGCACAAAGATAATAATTTAAACTCTTGAAGGTTATAATCTTTGAAATAATTAAAATATTCAAAGGAAATATATGTAAATTTCAAAAGGGAGGTAGGGTTCTATTCAATCATGCTTGCCTTTCTTGCCTCTTCAAGGTTATATTTTTTCTTTTTATGAGAACGAAATCTCAATCATGGAGAAATATTTACCTTCATACAATCATATGACTCGTAACAATCAATACCCCACACTTTTCCATCCCCCTTGGTGTGAATGTCCCAACCATGGGAGAAATATTTAATGTCTTCATACAAAGTGTATAAGACTTATAATTTGTACCCCACCTTTCCATCCCCCTTGGTGTGAATGTCCCAATCATGTGGAGAAATATTTAATATCTTCATAGCCAGTATATAGGAGTTATAATTTATACCCTACTTTTCCATCCCCCTTGGTGTGAATGTCCCAATCATGTGGAGAAATATTTAATATCTTTATAGCCAGTATATAGGAGTTATAATTTATACCCTACTTTTCCATCCCCCTCCGTGTGAATGTCCCAACCATGGAGAAATATTTACCTTCATATAATTCTATGACTTGTAATAATTTATACCCCACTTTTCCATCCCCCTTCGCTATAAATGTTCCAATCATGCGTAGAAATATTTAATATCTTCATCTAGAGTATATAAGACTTATAACTTATACCCCACTCTTCCATTCCTCCTTCGATGTCAATGTTCCAATCATGCGGAGAAATATTTAATATCTTCATGAAGAGTAACTATATATGACTTATAATTTATACCCCACACTTTTCCATCCCTCCCTTGGTATGTGTGAATATCCCCTTGGGAGTTCAAAAGCTTATTCTGCCCTTTCCACAACGACAAATGTAAGCTACTCCTTCACAATAAATTAAAAAAACAAAAACAAACTTACCTCAGTGACCCAACAAAAGAAGTGCTCTCTACTCTACCTTTTTGACACGTGGCAGGTCTCCTACAGTCCCGTAAAGTGGATTGAACAACGGGGCCCAACTGATGAAAGCTGCAAACTGAAGCCCTTCAGTTCAGTTTCTTCAGTTCTTCTTTGGAGAATGTAACTTACATAAGATATTTCAAGTTCAGCAGCAGCAGCAGCAAATAAGGACTTATAAGGACTTATAAGGACTTGAAGTTTATACTAAGAAGGAGAGCTGCTTCCAGGGCCCGGGATAGTAGGCCTAATTTAGGGGTTGCTACAGTACAGTATTGTACTGTACTGTAGCTTAAGTACTGGTGTGTTTCCTTCCCTTCCCTCCACCTAGCTACTAAATAATTAGACTAGCTGAAGTTCTTTGCCTAATGCTTTTCCGTTAGGGCTTTCAGTTCCAGTTTCATGCACAGTAACAAGAAGTATCATTGGCAAATAATTCCTTAGTCAGCAGGGCTCCCCCACCCATTCACCCCCCACCCCATTAAACCCACTTTGCTTACGTGGCAGGGAGGAGGAGGCTGAAAGCCTCCCCCTTTCTCCTTACTGGGGGCCAACGTTTTTTTTTGGCATATATGATGATACTAACAATAGGATCCGCCACGGGTGTGGCCACTACCGACGCTCCAACGCATCATGCATGGGACCCCTCTCTCAGGTGGACACGTGTGGGGGACTGCGACGCCACGGCGGCAGGCTCGATCTGGTCCTGGGACTCCTGGGACTCCTGGTTCTCGCTTCGCGGTTGCGCTCGTGGTTGCGCTCGTGGTTGGGTTAGGGGGGCTGGGATTCTGTAATATCACGGCGGGCTGGTTCGTCATCACTCAGTAGTCTGGGACTGGGACATGGATGGCAGGTGGGACACATGTTGTGGACTCCAGGCATCCTGTGAAGTTTCGTAGCAGGGGTGTCAGATTCAAAAACTTAAAAGTAGTGAAATTCCGTTTCATTTGTGTCAAAAAAACCCAAAAAACACACTTAAAAGTACTGTACTGTAAGTTAGTTAACCCTTGAAAGGCCTTGGGGGTCCCTTTATACGACTCGTATTTAGCCTTAGAACTTCTCAACTGTGGTGTAATATGGTAGAACCGACCATTACCAACCAGTCCCCATGGACAATCTATAGGTACTGGGAAATTCAACAAAGATATGACTAATTTATAATCTTTAGTTTCTTGGTTTCCGACCATATTCAAGCCATCTTTGTCATGACACATGTGCTTAGTTTTGAGAGCCAAATTATTAGTCTTTGGATGAGCAGTTATGGAAGACTCTATGTGTTGGGGATGGGTGCAAGCCAACTTTTGGCTTCCCAAATTCATAACAATTCAAATTTAAGGGAAAAAAATTATGATTTTTTTTATACAAATGGAATGAAATTTCATTGCAAGTGCAAAAATACAAACCAACCAATTGCGAGCGGCCTGGTGGACAAAAAAAAATTTGACAACACCCATCATTTCTATCTTTCTACGCGGCAAAAAGTTAACATTGCCTTCTACTACTCCATATCATGCATTGAATGCTTAAGTGGTTGATAATGGGTGGTTCTACCATATATGACTTGTGATACATTGTTATTTATGTAGTATCACAATCATTGATTTACTTTGTATTGAAAAGTATTTGTTCAATATTTTTCTGAGCAAATACCAACAAATATATAATATACTATATGGCTGCAAAGGGCTTTGAGGCCTTTCAAGGGTTGAACTATTTTTCAAATGGTTTAAATTTTGGAAAAAGAGTATTTGAAACATTATAAGTAGAAAAAAAATTGAATGGAGAATTTCCAAAAGATAATGATTTTGGCAAAAGTTGGAATGCAAATATATATATATATATATATATATATATATATATATATATATATATATATATATATAGAGAGAGAGAGAGAGAGAGAGAGAGAGAGAGAGAGAGAGAGAGAGAGAGAGAGAGAGAGAGAGAGTTGAATAGCCTATGACTATCTAGATTTGTAATCTCTTTCTCATGTGCTAATTTATGTGTTTATTGTTGTTTGTATTTTAGAGAGAAAAGGAATTAGTTGAAGTGACTAAAATACAAGTGGAATCCTATGAATTTGATGAGAATTGAAATTGATATGACTAATTTTCAAACATGTTTCTTGGGTGCAAAAGTATAAAAGTGTTAGTAGGTGGGGATCATGACCATCTTAACCCCTAAATGCCCAAGGCACCAAATTCTAGTGTTTTGAAAACTTTGAAGTTAAGTAAAATCCAAACCAAATTGCTATTATTATTAGTTTATATTTTTGGAGAATTCTTTTTGAAGTCTAGTTTTAGGATCAAAAAGTTGATCTGAAAAATAAAGGATTATGATTTTTCTATTGAAGATTTAGTGCAAGGATGCCCATTGCAATCTTGACTTCCCGTAGTGTTGAGGGCTCTTGAAAATGAGCCTCAAATACACTAGATCTTGGAAGCAAAATCGCATTAGAAATTCATTTAAAAAAATGTAGAATAGATTTTGAAAAACCGTAAATTGAATGGGGTTGTGCATGCTAGGCCCTATAACCTCATATTTTTTAGTGACCAACTTTTTAGAGTTGACATGCAAAAAGTGAATTGAAAAATTTTCACAGTTTTTACACCTTCATGATCAAACATTATAATCTTTCGATCTATAAGTGATATTTTTATGTTTTCTTTTCCTATGTAATCTCTAACATGTCTAGTTTGACTTTGTACGGTTACAATTCAAAAGAAATTGGTACAACTTATGAAAATGTTGACTTTTTGTTCAATTTAGAGCAAATTTCAAGGAGCTCCAAACAGGCCTTGGGCATTTAGGGGTTAAAAGGTTCAAAATTAGTGACCCACCCCCATGATCCTACATCATTAGTGTTTGAGAAGCATGAATTCAACATTCTTTAAGCACCTCTTTTGTTGGTTGAAGTTACAAACTAATTTGAGATGACAAACATTTATTAAAAAGTAAGCCCACCTAAACCAACATTTACTTAATTGCATCTTTATAACCTTAAATTATCCACTAAAAGATGTGAATTTGATGGCATACTCTAGAAAATAGCACCAAACTGCTTGGGCCCCCCCCCCAAAAAAAAATGACTTATACACTCTATAGAAATGGATGGGAGATTTGGTCCAATGGAAAGGTCCTTTATTTGTCAGAATTGGATTACTAACAACGTTGGGTTGTTCAACCTTATATCATTTGTGAAGTAGGAGGTCCAAAGATTGTGCCTTTAAGAGCTAATTGCATTTGGGGGAAGCAAAATTCCTTGAAATATTTTTCCATAAATTTTTGTAGAAAAAAAAATGGAATTTGTATCTAATCCATTTTTTTCTTAGATCTTTGTAGAATGAGTTACAAAGTTTTGAAGGTAAAAGGTAGTAGTCATCAAATTATCCACCTCCTAAAATGTACATTATTAGTACATTGATGGCGCATAGAAGGAAGTAAAGTATACCTTTGTGATACATGACGAGTTTAGAGGCTAGTCAATTTCAAGACCTCACCTACTTTACTTGAGATTTTTTAAATTTCATATTCTTCATGTTAAATTTTTATTGGCTCTGTCCAAAGGACATAGAGTATAGTATTGACTTTGGTTTCTGAATTCAAGTTTCTAAATCATGTCTACAATTGCATTCACACTACTCAACATGGTTAGGAATTGGTTGCTGTGGGAATGTGGGTTCTAACTCATTAAAAAAAGTAATATTGTTGTTTACGTAGTACAAAGCCTTATAATAACATTGTTTATGTTTTATGAATTTTGTGATTTCTTTTACTGAATTATTAAAAATGTAAAGCTTTAGTGTCATACTTCATTCATTATTATTTTATTCAAAAAAATCTAATATTTATGGGAATTTTAGTACATAGTCTCCAAATATTCTCATTCTTTATATGAATAATTTTGCAATTTTTTTATTATTGAAAAAGATGTTTTGTACCTTTTAATTTTTTTGTTAAATATTCAAATTCTTCAAGTACTTATTGCCAAATTTTGAAGAATATGAAATACTTTGAGATCCATTGCACTTTAGATCTTACAATCAAATTCATCAAAAGTAAATTAAATACAATAAGGTTTGGACATGACTTTGGAAAAGAATATTTTAGAGCCTCAAAACACCAACTTCTCTTACCAATTTCATGTACCGAATTTCTATGTAGTATTTCACACAAGTGTCTTCTAGTGATATATTTTCTTGAAAAGTGAAATCATGTGTCTTATTCAAACAACAACTCACAGAGATGCCTAAGAAAATAAAATGGGCCAAACCATAATAAAAACTTGTATATTGGTTGTTATATTTGTGCTATAGAATCTACTTCCCAAAGAAAGGATTCACTATCTATGTCCAAGTAGAGTATTTGTAATTAATAAAACTCTTCTATAAAATGCTTCATCACTTATAGATGGGTCTTTCTTTTTTGAATGCATTTAGAAGAAAATGTGCTTTTAATCCTTTAAGGATAGGGGCCCCATGACCAAGGTAGTTACCAAAAGTGCTCCCATTATTGGACCAATAGGTGCATTCTTTGCTTTTATAGTGAACAATGAAATCATCCATCAACCATTGTTTGGCCTCAACATCCTTTGAACAAGGATTAACCCTTAATCAACACCATGGCCATTTTTCGGCCAATGAAAGACAAAGAATCTTTCTATATAAGATATAAGTGCAATTGTTCATCCTTGGAATTTCATGCAAAAAGGGGAGATCTTGCACAATAGTATGACCACCAATGAGTATTTTTTTGACATAGATGATGTCACACAACACCAAAAGGGATGATCTCCACAATCACCAGCTTGGTGTTTAAGGGTTAAATACTGGGTTGGTGACCATGGAAATCATCCCTTTTTGTATTGTATGACATCATCTATTTAAAAAAAATTACTCATTGGTGGTCATACTATTGTGCAAGATCTCCCCTTTTTGCACAAAATCCAAAGATGAACAATTGCACTTCTCTCCTACATAGAAAAATTCTTTGTCATCTATTGGCCAAAAAACATTGTCGGCATCGTTTAAGGATTAAGAGATGATGCGACCAAAATTCCACAACTCGCATACAAAATCAGATTCCTTTCTTTGAGCCTATATTCTTGGGGCCTCTACAATAATTATGGACGGCGCCTATGTCCACTGTTCTAGAAATGTTATGTTATTCACATTGTCCGGGGGCCTCACCGAACTCCATACAATCACTTACCTACTCTGTGACATTACAGAGGTAGAGGTGCCAACGCCGCTTGGTTCCCTATCCCTGGTTCACCGCTCGGTTGGCGGGGGCGGGTCAGTCTGTTGCTCCACTCTTCTCTTCTGCATCCAGTATGTAAAAAGTTTGCATCTATCCGGAAATCATTTCTTGAGGTCACTCTGAGAGGTTACACCTTATGTTTGCTGCTGCTGCCTTCCTTCCTTCAGGGTTTGTGTTTCTCTGATGGTGATTTGAAGTACAGGACAGTTGCAAAAAGAGTGAGTACGATCACACTTGCTTCATGCTATGCGGAATTTCGTGTGTTCTTGCAGGTTTGGTTTCTGGAGTTTGAGTTTGTGATGCTGTGTCCCTCTTCAGTCTTTGGGATAGAGTCTTTCCTTTGTGGGTATGTGTGTAAGTGTATGTGTAAGTGGGTGTCTGTGGGTGTTTGTGGGTGTGTCTGTGTTGGCAACAATGTGATGGTACTATCTGCTATATAGTTGAGTTCCAGGTGCGGGTGAGGAATCATCTGTTTTGAACTAAAGAATGTTGAATCCGTTGTCAAATTCCTGAAATGTCCATAGATCTCCATGGATGCTCAGTTTGGGACCGGATTTGTCGTCATCCGTGCAGCCGTTGAGAATTCAGGAGTTTTCTTCGTTTTGCAAACATGTCGAAAAAGATGAACGAAATTAGAGAGCGCTGTGTCCGAGGACTTGTGTCTTTTGAAAGTGCTACTTCTGTAATAGTGTTAGCCACATTACCAGTGGCTTTGCTTGCAGTTTGTGCATTAGGGGTTGTCCATTCTCAGTGTGCGCTTTCTTTTTTTTGAATGGTCAATTTTCGGGGAGAGAGAGAGAGATTCTTGTTGATAGTTCTGCAAATTTCACTTCGTTGCAATTTCTGTTCTCGTTCTGTTTCTGATGACTTGGAATTGGTAACCTTCTTTGGAAGGCTTGAAAAGTTTCTCGATGAAAAATAATGGAGAGACGAATATGCCTGCACTTATGACTGGGCTTGCAACTTTTTCTCAATTTTACTCGTTAAAGGGGAAGGTGATCTTGGAAGAGAACTTGACTTGTGTTACTTTTCACATTTGTGCACCGGATTTCAAAAGAGATCCTCGTTTTTAGTGGGAAATATTTGTTTGGAATGTGCGCTGATTAAATTTTTTCCTTGTATTTTCAGGGTCTTTCAGCATAAACAAGCCATGGGGAATAAAATCACTCGACGGTGCGCGAATGTTGATGAGCGCTACACTCGACCTCAAGGCTTATATTCTCAGCGTGATGTCGACCAGAAGAAGCTGCGCCGCCTCATTCTGGATTCGAAACTGGCTCCTTGTTTCCCTGGCGAGGATGAGCTGAACGCTGATTTTGAAGAGTGCCCTATCTGTTTCCTGGTATGCTGAATAATGTTCTTTTTAGCAGTTTTGAGGAGGTCATTTGCAGTCTTTCTTTTTCCAATTTAATCTAAGTTTTGACCAACGTATGCGATGTTCATCATTTATTCTATTGATGTGAGACCTGTCCCCATCCGAATTATTATGATCAATTGAATTGGTCATTTCAAAAATTTGAATCCTTGGTTTGGTGCTCAGTATTTTGTTTCAATCTTCGTATGGGCATGTGGGTAAGCTAACTTCCTGTGATGCTGCAGTGCTATCCGAGCCTGAATCGATCAAAGTGCTGCTCTAAAGGCATCTGTACAGGTGTGACCCAGCTTCATATTCGTCTTAATTGGATCACAATCGCCACCGTATTATTTAATTCTGTCGGTTCATGTTTTCACGGGCTGTTCTAGATTACAAGCTTTTTCGTCCAATTTGACACTAATTTGGCATGACCTTTTGTTTTGTCTCCAGAGTGTTACCTGCAGATGAAGTCTCCGCGAGCGTCTCGGGTCACACAGTAAGCTTTTGTTCTCTTCTAACCAAATTACACACATGTCTTGGTAGTCATATAACAAGCAGTGGTTGATAAGGTAGAGTATACTACTTTATTTCACATTAACAGATATGGAAGTGAGATTTTGGGGAGTTTAATATAGAGATCATTATAATGCATTACTAGAGTCGAATCTGTTGAGATCAAATTTTTACTTTATTGTTTGAATTTCTTATGCAAGTGTTTGAAGTGGGAGTTTGTAGACCACTACAAGTCGGGACCTGGTCCGAACGGTTAGAGTATACTCTATCTTAACATTTTTTCTACGGATGCCGCAGATGCCCGTTCTGCAAATCTCACAACTACGCTGTGGAGTTCCGTGGTGGCAAGACTCAAGAGGAGAGGACCATTGAAGCTGCAGTGAGTGCTCCTAGCCATTTTACCGCTTGCGAGTAATTGAATCTTATAAATTATTGTGCCAATGGACTAAGATTTGACATCTCTCTTCTTGAGGTTATTCAGCTACTACTTTCAAGTAACGCAGTCTATTCACTGTTTCGCAGGAAGAACAGAAGGTGATAGAGGCTAAGATACGTATGCGGAAACGAGAGATCTTGGATGATGAGGAAAGGGAGCAGCGTCAGAAGGAAAATCATTGTCCTGATGACACGCCGGGGACTCCCGTTGCTGAATTCCGAGACACTAGCTCTGTGGTTGAACGTCCCGAATCCTGCTCCATCCACGCCGATCTCATTGAGACGTTACAACAGGTGAATTATCGCACTCCTAACATTGAAAATATTGTAGGAAAAGGAGTGCTTGATCCCATTTTTTGTTATGATAGCTTTAAAATCTGCGGTCCCTATTGCGAATGCAAGTGCTGAGTGGCTTTTCTCAAGCGAAGAGTTTATGGTTTGTTGGACGTGATTATCTGGTGTGGAGTTGAATGTCTCTAAGGTTGCAGGGTCACTCTGTTGGAGAGTTCTGGGACGTATTTGATGCTTATTCGTAGTAAAAAACTGTGATCATCGAGACCATGACAATCTTGATGAGGACTATACTTGGGGCTACTTTAGATTGCAAAGATCGAAGAAATCAGTTTTGATTATTCACTGGTCATGTTTGTGCCAAAAAATTCCGATGTTTTAAATGGGGATAAATTTTTAAAAGTAGCGTGGATTGAGCAGGA
Source organism: Straminergon stramineum (assembly GCA_963920665.1). Lineage (NCBI taxonomy): Eukaryota > Viridiplantae > Streptophyta > Bryopsida > Hypnales > Calliergonaceae > Straminergon > Straminergon stramineum. The sequence goes on from OY987266.1 coordinate 17,139,244, forward strand.
ACCTGTGACTCCAGGCTTATCCGACAGTTCGTGTGATGATCTGGATTCATCACAGGTCCAGGAGGAATCCGGGAGTGAAGGAAGTTTGGCTTCTATTACTCCTGCCCCTCAGCAACCAGTATTGGCGCCTTTACCTCATAATACCAACCAACCCATGGAATCTGCGATATCGCAGCATCAAGCGAGACCAGCCCCATCTGTTTTTTCACGTCACAGGTGTGTCTAGAAGACTAGTCTAAATGTTGAAAATCTCACCTTTTTTTATTGGTAGATGGTAAATAGCGAAGGAGAAGTCTACCATTTGACACAGCTTGTGTTGGTCTCTCAGTGCACCTGTTGAGTTGGCGATTAACATATTTCTGTGCTGTTTTCAGAGCCGATGAACTTGAGTTTGATTTGGAAGACATTATGGTTATGGAGGCAATCTGGCAATCGATTCAGGTATGCAGTCAGTCCCTGCTTTATGGCTTCTAATTTCAAATGACGATGAGCTCAGCTTTGATTTTTAACAGAACATGCCGCGATTTTTAGGGAGGTTTCCTACGGTTATAGTGATCACTGTGAACATTGGGAGGCCTGCCTATGAATCATGGAGGAGATTCTCTTTATGGTGTCTGAAAGTTCCTGAGAGTCTAATCTTTCTAAAAATCCAATTTGTGGCTGCCATGCCTATTCTGGATCAAAGATGATACCTCCTGTTACAAGGTTTTGGTCTTCATTGCGAAGGCCACTTTAATCTCATTAAACGGATGACTAATACTCATCCAAAATTCTGTAAATTCAGGAGCAAGGAACATGTCATAGGTATAATGCTTCCGAACCTGTTCAAATGGCGTCAAATCAACCAGATGCGGAGTTTGGAGTGTCTGCTGACATAGCTTCCGTATCCCAAGCTCAGTCTTCACCAACAGGATCAGAACATCACCATTCGCGTGCCAATGGCACAATGACAGGGGGGTTAGCAACTGCCATTGCTGCGTTAGCTGAGCGACACACCATTAAAGGGGAATATGTCTATGAGGCTCTACATAGAGCTTCTGCTGGACAAGCCGAGGTTGGAACAAGTAGCTGTGCTATGCCAATGAACGCTCCAGTTATGGCAAGCATACCCAGACTTGTGACTGGCAAACCCGGAGAGGTAATGCTACCCCAAACTTTTGAAGAGCAGATGATGTTGGCCATGGCGCTCTCGATCACGGATGCGCAGTCGAGAGCTCGTATGGAGGATAGCCATCCACGTCCCTTGCCCAATGTATCTTAGAATGAGGATGTAGATTATATATCTTTCTGGTCCTCAAAGAGCTCCTCTTAGTTCAGAGCAATGACGGAGGACACCTGAAATGGAGTGGACACAGGCTGACGCAACCAAGTTTTGGCCTATTCTCATCTGCAAGAGAGGTTTCAAGTGTCATGTCGGCAGATCCCCAAGTTTTGCATACCGAAATAACGATTAGAATGCACTTCCTGGCTTGTGCTTTTACCAATTGGTAGAGAGAGATGGCTAGATAGTGATTGTTTGGAAAGTAGTTGTAAATATTTGAACATTGATGACCTGGACAGGCAGTTTCACTTCGCCATCTCGTACATCAAACTTGTGCAGATGGTGTGTTCTGTAGAGTGTTCTGTATATATCAATTAGTAGGGTACATTCTTTGGAGGCAGTGAGGGTTGTGTGGCAATGGCATTTGCCAACCTTGTATAGTAACGTTCCGGATATTCTACATGGACTTCTACATGCATAGAGAATTTTTTATGTGATCTTTTACCTGCTACTGTGTGGTGACTGTATTCTGCCTGTTGTTAAGGGATCCGCTGTTGGAAGGAAGTTGCATGAGGGGATTTGAAAGTTGATGCGGTAACAAGTACAGTAGATTATTCTGCAATGTCTTATCCAGTTGTCATGTTTTATGGATAATCCTATCACTCAATGTCATAGCTGTAGCCTGTAGGTTTCAGATTGTTTTGCAACTATTTGATTTCGCAACATGTCGGGCATTCATTGCCTCTATCAACAGGTTCACTCAGTTTTCGCAATCTTGGATTTTCTTTTCTTTTTACTTGAAACACATGGACGATTTCCGTTGATAGAGGAAAAGAGTACACAGAATGAGAGGAGTAAATTCTTGGCGGAGAACTGTTTTGTTTTGTTTAGACTTAATTTGTTCTACAAATACTAAGCAGCAAGCGAATTAGAAACCAACACGCTAACAACCGTGAACCACTCACAACTAAACAGAAGGCCGGACACAAGCCGAATAGACTTGTAGGCCAATAGGCTGCAGCCAAGAGACCCAGGGAGGAAACCACCGTTTTAACTTAACCCCTAAAGGACCATAAGGCCACCAGGTGGCTTGTGCAACACTGTATTTTGCACCCCTGGTCCTTTAGGGGTTAACTTAGTTGAAAGCACCCATCACAATCTTGGATTTTCGTTGCATCAGTGTAGAAATTAACGAGATTAGGTAACGTTTTCCCAACATTTCAAGAAATTCGCCTTCTTAGAGTTGTATTTGATTAATTTGTGCAAAATTAACCTTTTGGAGAAAAAATCAGTGCCAAAATAATCTTAAAACTGTTTTTCTTGAATTTTCTATAAATATTTGAAGTGAAAGGTAGTAGGTACCTAGTAGTGTCCCTAGCCCTTAAATGTCGACACAGACGTTTTGTGTCCAATGGATGACAAAGAATCTCTCTATGTTGGACAGAACTACAACTATTCATCCTCGGAATTTTGTGAGAAAAGCGTAGGTCTTTTATAGTAGTATGACTTCCAATGAATATTTTTGGATTTTATAAAGTAGATGATGTCACAGGGTTCCAAAAGGGAGTATTTCCACGGTCACCAATCCGTCCTTTAAGGGCTAGACATGTATTAAAAAAGATGTGAAATTAAAATTGTTGCAAAACAATATGAAAGTAAGAATCTACGAAAATCTCAAAAGGGGAGTGAATTTCACTAAAATTGGATTATGAAGAGGTAAGTTTTGGGTCAAAAAGTAGGAAGGAGACAAGAATGGGATGTTCTACCTTATTGGTTAAGACATTATGCATGATAAAGGAGCCAACCCCTTTCTGACCACTTAAGCAAATACACATACTGCAAGGGAGGTTTCAACAGTGGGGAAATTTTTCCCATGAGCAAAAATAGAGTTCATAAGGTTTCCATAATTTTTCAGATTTTTTTTCCTCACAAAATAATTACTACGAATTTTTAAACTGAAGATTCTGTTCTACCCATATTGGTCATACAGACCTTCCTCTTTTCGACCAAAGGCTGGTTGCAAAATCCAAGAAGGGCTGGGTCCAAATTTGAGAGTCTTGTAGCCAATTGTAATGCACCACGAACTACCCGGGAACCGTGCCAGCATTAATTGTTGCTAATCACTTGCTAATTGAAATTACTCCATCCTACGTTGCCAGATTGGGTCTGTGATTAGTAAGGGGTCGGCTCCCTTAGAAAGGACTTGCCTACAAATTTTCATTTGAAATGCTTTAATCTTGTATGGTGTATGTTGTTTTTGGATATTAATAATTTACATGTTATTACTCAAAAAAACAGTGCACTTCATTGTAGACAAAAGAAAAAATAGTTTGTTTACAGTCCTCTTCAACCCCAAATTGTTACCCTCTAAAAAGTAATGGCAGAACCACCAAACAACTTTACAATTCTATAAACATGTAGAAAGGTTGGAACAAATTTGAAACTATACAACAACATTGCAAAGGAACCTCAACTTCCATACACTCAATCTACACAACCACAAAAGTAGATGAAAGCAAATGGCATAGAATAGAAAGAGAAGCAATTCTCAAGTGATAGGAATGTTAGCAAGACACTACAAATTTGAAACTAAGCATAGTTACTATCAAATGGCAAGATTTTATTTGTTTCTATGGATTTGAATTGAAAAACAGAAATGGATTTAAAAAAGTTACAATGCATTATTTGGACAATGTAAAAATAAGTTATGAATTTTCTAAACACTAGTGATATGTGTGACCATAATTTGACACAAGTTTCCAATGTGTAAACCCTGTACATACTCAATATTAATGTCTTCATTGTACCCAAGAATGTAGATGTGACAATTTTTTGTTAACCCCTAAATACCCAAATTGTGTTTTTTGGCAACATAGTGATTTTGGGGGCTCACTATGAATGGATTTTTTTTTCTTTGAAATTTTTCCACAACATGTGCCCAAGGAGTAGCTTTAAGGCACATCAATTTTCATAACTTTTTACTACATGGTTAAAAAATGATTGCATGATATATCATTTTCATTGCTTGGCAAGTAGCTTAGGTAGCTCGAAAAATTCTTAAAAAATCACTTTTTTCATAAATAAAAATTTGAAATTGGTTCTCTAGATTTATATATACGTGGAAAGCTTTGAATCCTTCCATTTTGATTAATGAGGTGAAAGTTATGAGGAGTTTTAGTTTGCAGGTAGTTATGGAATCTCTACTCTAAAATAAACTTTGAAGTCCTTTATTTTAACTCAATTTTCAATATTTTTGAAAAAAAAATTTGAATGGGTGTAGATGTTTATTACAACAATACCAACATTGGGATAGGCATTTTTCAATTCTATAACAAAATTCTTAACAATTTAGTATTTAGAATCATTCTCTACTTCTTTCTACTTACTATTTTTTCCTATATGTTGTACAATTTGAAATTATCTAAATGTTTTCAAGCATGTAGCCAACTTGACTAGAAGAATGAATCAAAATAAGCACCACCATTTGGGACATTTTTTCATACAAATGTGACCTTGTGAAGTGCAACTGTCCATTTTTTTGCAGGGCCAACACAAGGATTTTTGTCAATTCAAATGCTAATATTTTGCAATCTACATGGTGGGAATTTCTGAGTTTTTACATCTTCTCAAACCAGCATACTACAAGATCCTATGGTTACATGTGTCCAAAAATGTATTTTCTCTAAAATTTGGTACTTGTACTAGAAATGGTAGCTTTGGAGCATTTTTAGTGAAAACATAGTCAAATACATTTAGGGGATAATGATGATTTGGGATGTACTAACTTTACAAGTAGAAAAGGTTGTGCTAGTGTGAATACAATGAAACTTTGCATTGGGATTTCTACTAAAGATGATTTTGGACCCTAATGCAATAGAACCCTTTTCTAAAATTATAACTTTCAAACTTTTCTATGCAAAAATTGTGCATTTTTATTTTTATTTGAAACACCAAATTTAGCCTAATAGAAACATCTCTTGAAGAATAAAAAATTGATGTTATAAAGTTGGGTTGTAGTTGATTGTAGGAGATCACATTGTAAAGATTCTTTGGTAAAACCAAGACCCTTGGATTGGATTTAATGTTTAAAGGTTAATTGACTTCAAATTCTAGACTAAGTTGTCCTTTCACTAAGTTTGAATGTCAGTTGAGAGAGCATGTAAAGTAAGATAATAGAAATATTGGATCGAGTGTTTAATTTTAAAAAATTTATTGTAGTTAAATATTAAAAAAATATTGGCTTTTTCTTTGTTTTATATATCTTTATTGACATGAAGCTTATTTGGCCACTTTCTTCATTTTTGAACTTAGTTCCCTTCAACTAATTAATACCCATGCTACATATCCCATTGAGACTAGGTTATTTTACATGATATTCTTCAAATGTGTTTCTTACACCCCGAAGCCATCTTTTAACCCCTAAAGTCTCAAGGCCTTTGGGGGGTTCTAAAAAGACTTAAAACAATTGACAATTCTAAACAAATTTAAAATATTTTTCATGTGTAACTAACTAAAAGATCTTGCAATATAATAGTATAATAATGAGTTGAAGAAGTTTCAAAAATTTTGATTGCATTGATTGCAAGCTATTTGCATTCAAAGTTATGAAAAGGCATGGGCTTTTTTGACACCAGGACAAACTAGTTTATAAGACTTTGAATCCTTTTAGCTTAATTTTTTTGCATTTTTCATTAAAATAATTTCACCTTAAAGAATTGAGTTGAGAGTTTGCAAATTTGTTTTTAAAATCTTGATTTTTTTTATTTTAAATATCTTTAAGTGGAAGTGGATACGAGATAAAAGAAAAATTAAATTGTTAATTTTTAATAGTCTAAAGATGGAATTGAATCACACTTGGGTAATCCCATCGGTGAGATTGTTGTAACAATCAAAGTTAACCATGAAAAACTTCTTTTTTGAAAAATGTGAAAATGGAGTTCAATAACAAATTGGTTACATTAGTTTTTTCATAAAGATGTTTTATTGCCCTCAAAACAAGAAGCTCCATAACTTTCTCAACATTTATCCAAATGGAACGAAACAAATCTTTTGATATAGAAAAATATAATCTTTAAAAAAAATTTGAAGATTTTATTTCAAGTTCTTCTTTCTATTTTTTTTGCTCCTGCTCTCAACTACTTTGAGCTTTTCGTCACATATAACTTATGCTCCCTAGCACTAATTGAAATAAAAATGAAATTTATGGAAAACTTCTACATCACTTCTACGTCACTCTATCTTGACAAAAAGTTTAAAAAAATCATGCTGAAAATTGAGATCATAAGAACATGCTTAAATTGTCAATTGTCCTCCAATAGGACACTTGGGACTTTAGAGGTTATATCAAGGAAAGTGCTAATTGATACCTATGCTACATATCCTATTGAGAGTAGGTTATGTGACAATCTTCAAAGGAATTGCTTACACCTTGAAGCCATCTTTTAAACAAAGGAAAAAGTTGAATTTCCATAAATGCACTAATTCTCTAAGAACTTCTTTGTATATTGAAATGTTTACTCTTGTATGTTTCCATTTAGTTTTTTTATGGTAGTTCATTTTCTCTCTATTTTTGTCATGCATTGAATAGATAATTATGGAAATCTTCTATATTTTTGAACAAATTCAAATCTATCTACCATTGATTGCTTTAGATTAGATCTAAATTTTAACAATGAAAATGGTCTTTTCAAAATTTGATCGCATCTACTAAATTGAAATTAATAAAGATGAGTTTCTACTCCAATTTGAATATCTCAAAAATTCCTCATATTGAATCTTTGTTTGCAATTTGAACTTGGGATCTATTACTTTGGTGAATTCACTTAGAAAGACACAATTTTTGTCATGTATTAGAATACTTTTCTCTATAAAATACACCCATTGTGAAATTTGCATATTTTTTGAGATAATTTTAAATATGATATGAATTTCCTTCACTTGTTTTGCAAAATTCATGATTTTGAATTCAATAGTGCTAGTATGTGAGCCCAAAAATGCGAGCTTGTGAGCATTGAGCCTACATTATAAGTACCTATAATATAGATACCACACACTATAGAAGGCGTATGTATCATAAACACCTATAATATGGGTATTTGTAACAGATATACCCTATAATTATAGATGGTTTCTATGGTATATACACCTATAATGTAGGTGTGTAGTATTATAAGCTCATGAGCTCACACTCCTATGCTCACATAATAGCAATGCTTGTTTCAAATTCCTCACCAAAAACACTCAATGTTTTCATGAACTAGAGGAGACGTGCGATGTTCTCGAATAATAAAATAAAAATTCACACTTATTGCAACAAAATTGTGAAGAATTCTAAAGTTTACAATTATAGGCATAGGCTTAGTCTTTCTAAAGTTAATGATTCATCTAGCTTCTTGAAAGGCTAACAAATCCCCCAAAAAAATTCAAGAAATTTTCTTTATATTGTAGGTTAAATGGAAGCCGATCAACATCTAACATAATTTTGTTTATATTTTTGGGTTATTTGTGAAATTAGTTATGAATGTTGAAGTTGGAATTATATTTAGTTTTAAAAATGTCCACACTCCACACCTCAACATGTTTACTATTGGTACATTGAAGAATGAAATATGTACATCTATATTAGAGAAAACTCTTAGAACTTGAATTTTTTTATAATTCAACCATAGAATTTTGAATTAGGCTTTTGTGAGAATGTGTGGGAAATTTTAAGACAATTTATCCATATAGATTCTAAAGTATTGGTGTTGAAAATGAAAAGATATTCACTTTGTATTACTATGTTCTTAGACTTTGAATTCCCTTAACCGAATTTTTTCGCACTACAAAGTTTTGAAGTTTAAATCTTCATGGTGGATAATTGAATTGAAAATATAGGAAAGAAATTTTTCCTATTATTCTTCATTCTTAAGAAAATTATTAAACATAAGTAGGTACAAGATGGAAAGAAAAACGAAATTGATAATAAATCTAAAATGGAATTGAAACATGCCAATCCTACTGGTGGTAATGTTGTAGCAAGTAATATGTATAATATGGACAATTTTATTTTGAAAAATTATGAAAATTAAATCCTATACATTATTCTTTTTAAGAAGATGCCATGCTTGCCTACAAAACAAGATTCTTAATAACTTTGACTTCACAAATCCAAATAGGACAAGTAACAACTTCCTAAGTAGACACAAATATACTATATGAGGAAGAAAATTAAAAGAAATTAATTTTAAGTCTTTTTGGTTTTGTGCAGCTACCCAAAGTCCAACATTTTGAACTTAGGATTTCATAACATTTTTCTTTCATGCACAACATAAAATTGAAAGCTATATTCCTAAAAACCCAATAAATTTTCATTACCTTCCAAAAAAATTTCAAAAAATTACAGTAAAATTTGACTTCACTAGAACGTACTCAAAGTTCCCCAAAAGAAACATTTTAGAACTTTGAACTTTTAGGAGTTAATCTTAGAATGTTGTGACCTTATCAATAAGATAATTAGCCAAAAATAAAATTCCAAGATGAATAGATGCATTCCTTGTTTCTCTTCTCTCCTTGAATACTTTCAACCTTTGGTAGTTAACTCCACAATATATTTTCCAACTAAAGTGGGCACCCCAAAATGTGCTAGTGATCCTAAACTGCCATCTTTACTTTTTGTACATCTCCAAAATCAATTATATACCTATGTGGAAGAAATGTTTCTACACCCAAACTTTGTTCCTTCATAACTTTTGCATACGTAATCCAAATGTCGCATTCTTTGGTGCATTGGAACCTCCTTTTCACTTGCCAAAAAGAAAATATAAAAATTTGAACAGTCTAATAATAGAAATTAGGCACAGTAGCAATTAGTGGTCAGTTTTGGGGGTACCCATCTTAATCAGAATGCCTCCAAAAAGTGAAATACCAAGTTCATGAACTACACAGAAGCTTGCCACGTGGAAAGCCCAACCCTGCAACAGGAATACACTCAAGAATCCCCTGCCGTGCTGCCTTGCCTTTATTGCTGTAAAATGAGTTCATCATGTCACGCCATCCAGTACAGGTAGGCCACGTGGATTCCTTCAACCAGAAGTCATGACTCCATGGGAAAAAAAATTACTTAAATTTTTTAAAGTCAAATGGTTTTGGAAATTAATGAGCCATTTCGTCGAATCCAAGGAAAATCAAACATAAAGAAAGTCAAAATGTTAGAAAAGATACATGTATTGTACAGTATAAGGTAGTCTGCTCTTAAAGCAACCATTTAAGAGCTGATTGCTTTTTCGGGGAAGCAAAATTCCTTATAACAATTTTCAGTCAATTTTAGTAGGAAGAAAAATGGAATTGGCATCTAACCCAAGTTGTTTCATATTTTTTGGACCTTTGTGGAATTAGTTACAAATTTTTGAAGTTGAAATGCAGTAGTCACTAAAAGCGACCATCTCCTGAAATGAACAGTGTTGGTACATGAAAGAAAGCAAAATGTACCCCTGTGCCATAATCGCTTTTAGAGCATGGTCGCTTTAAGAGCAGACTACCTTAACATAATCAATCCCATGATGTTCAAATTCATTTCTCTAACTTTATAGCAAGCAAGGACACTATGAAAAGTAATGAGCACATATGAAATGAGTCATGATTATCACTTTCCTATGCAATGAAGAAAATTGTTCAACTTTCCAAGATTAATTGAAGGGTTGATGGAAGTTAAAAAATACTACTTCATAATTGTCAAATAACTTATTAATTAATTAAAAAATCAACTGTTGAACCAATTAATCCTTCCCATTTAAGATAATTAATCAATAAAAATGTACCAAAGGTCACTTCACACTTTGGTATTAGAGTTTATTGGTTGTGCAAAAAACGTAAGAAGCTTAGAACAAAAAGAAGTTAATGTAGATCTGTAAAGTACCCATTGAAGAGTTGATAATTAATTTGTGGAGGTCAAACTTCATGACATATTTTGTAGCAAATTTTCCTTGAAAGACAAATGGAATTGGCATTCAACCCAAGTTGTTTCATATTCAATTTTAAAGCTTAGAGGAATTAGTTATGAATATTTGAAGTTTGACACACAATGGTCACTTACAACATCCGCCTCCTCAAATGTATACTATTTGTAGATGATTGGTGCAAAAAAGATGCAAAATGTACCAATATATTGGAAGACACTCTTAGAGCTGAGCACTTTATGGAACTCCTACCTTACCATGGAAAAGTTTGAATAGCTACAATGACAGTCTCTCATAGTGTAATTGTGTGCTTATTTACTTACAAACATAAATGAAATCCCAACACTTGTAAGAATTAAAATTTGAGGAACCCTTTACATTGAATTCTATCAAATCAGTAAGAGGAAGGTTATCTTTTGAATATTCAAATAGTACTTTGAATGAATGAGAAGGCATTTGGACAAAATATTGCCCTTCAGCACTTTAAGCACTCTGATCATCATCTAAAATATGAACTTTGGAGTACTTACAGGCGAAGATAATCACCACACCTGATTGCAAACACCTCCCTAAATGCAACTCCTGTACAATGGATAATTGGACACATTGATTTGTGAATGAACATCAACTCAACATCATAAAACTTTGAATATGTCACCTTGCTTCCAAAAAATTAAAAATATGATACAAATGTTAGCAAGCTGCGTTCTATAGGCTCTCGTGCGAAACAGTTCATTATCAGAGTGTACAAGTATTCTGTGGACATGTTTCTAGGAAAGTACAGCTAACTTAAAATGAAAGGACACACCTACCTTACAGAATTACAGACCTGACTCGCAAGCTGCGTACTATCTATGAACAACATTAACCCAAAAGGCTTTACTCTGCCTCAAAAAACACTTTAATCTGCACGCTGTACAATAATCTGGACTGCAAAAAGCTTCTTATCTGTAAAAATCTTAGTACCCACATCACCTTACTTCATTGGTTGCACCAAAATCGGGAACGTACGAAGAACGATATGAATGCGAAACCTGAATTTAGTGTCCAACACGGTCCCTGTTCACAAGATTATGCTAGGAACAGAAGAAGGTATAACAAAGGAGGACATCAAAGCAACCTTTAAAAAAGCCTGGCAAACTGCTTGCAGGATCTACTGTAGCAAGTTCTGCTTGGTAAGTAGAAACAGGGTCCCTGAATGCAGTACATGTGAATGTGGATCTCTCTCCCCCAGTCTAGAAATTTCTAAAACTGGACATTCATGTTCTGAACTCAAAGAGATTAAACCTGAAAAAAATTCTACCTTGCAGAGTCAAGGATGCCCAGCAGCCCTCCTTATGGAACCCGCCTTTTCCCTCCAGCATAGAATCCTGCCCGAGATACAATCCTTTTGTACATAATGCATTGCCAGCAATGCTACCACTTCAACCCATCACCGAGTCTCAGCTCTGTCAGACCCGTTTCTTGGGCAGGCTGATATTCTTCATAAAACTGAACGCGACGAGCACGGATATCAATTGCAACAGGGCACCTGCACATACGACTGATGATCAGAGGGATGGAATTGTGCATAAGGCAAAGTCTAATACTTGAAAAACTAAGAAAGACTCAGCTCCCGTGATTGAGAAAAAATTCTCAAAATACATGGCTCCAGTTTACAAGCAGCAAAGCTTACGCAGAAGAACAGCTTGAGAAGCAACTGTGACAACAAAATTCCAAAAAGAAATATATCCGCATCTTCAATTGAAACAAAGGTCAAATAATGCATTCTGGAAGATGCTATTACAGGTATATCATAAAGGCTCGAAAATCTACCTGCCAACTCTACCAACCCCTCAAGAGTACAATAAAGAACTCGATGATAGTCACCAGTAACCTGAAGATATTCCCAGTTATCCTTCCACTGCAGTCATGTTAGTAAAAAACCTCAGTACCCGAATTCTGTGATACAAAGCCACAAAAAGCATCCATATTTGGAGAAACTAGATCACGAGCATTGAGTTCATTCGATAACCAATAAATAGTAGAGTTTCAAAGCAACGCAACTTCAAACCACGTCATAAATTCCACAACAGATTTGTGAATGCTCAATGCACTGTACCAAGACCAGTGAAAAGAAAAACAGCGACCACAAATCAAAACCCAAATTACGCAGAATTTCTTGCCTTTCCAACAAAGTGGCCCGATGCGAAAGGAATTAGAGAAAGTCCAACAGCAATGACTGTCACGAAGATGTAAAACTTCAGCAATTTAGGGCTTCCTTTCGAACCTGTTACACCCGGAACCCAATACATGGCACCAAGGATCAATGGACGGGTTAGCTTAAGTCAAACAATCTTACCGACATAGTTGAGAAACCCTAAATCTAAAAGTGTCACTCAACCATTCCGTGCGTCCAATTGTCCAAACATAATGTCTGGAATGTCACATTAGAGAGGTGGGACTGAACCCTATTCGAACACAAACTCTCTCAAGCTCTTTGAAAGACACACTCACCTAACGTTCCTAGAAGCACAGCTGCTCCACCAAAAGCACAAGAAGTCACCAGCTCGTAGTTCGGAGGGTTTCCATTCAGTGCCCCAAGACAAGCCCATGTCGCTTTCAAGATCTGCAGAAGCGCCTGCCAAATCTCACAAAATTCAATCCCCTTCCGGATTCCAAAACCCCCACTAAAACCACAAAAACAGAACTTCACAAAACTCTTACACGATCGGCCACCCCTAAAGCAGCTCATTTTCTTTTTCTCTTCTACTAACAACCTCAGAAGCCAAAGCTCCATACCGACACATGAGCTCACCGATCACCTCAACCCCACCTCCCAAAATTTCACAAACCCCACAAGGGAGAGGAGAAATAGATTTCAGAGGACCCTAAAAAAAACAACCCAGAGCAGAGCATCCATACCTGCGACGACACAAACCTCCGAAGCGTGACTCGCCCTTCCGCCGCTCTCTTGTACCCTACACACACAATCCAAATCCAAACACCTCGTCACAAGAAGAATCCCCTTGCCCAAAGACCAGGCAAAATTCCCCCCCCCCCCCCCAAAAGAAAACACACTCGGCTACTGTTTGTTTGCCATTGATGAGGTGAAAGGAAAAGGTACGCACGGTCGTCAACAGTCATGCGGTAGGCGTAGTCATATCCATCGGTGCCCACAGGCCTATTGCCACCCTTCATCGCTGCAACCCAGCCACCCAGCCACCCAGCCACCCACCCACCCAGCCAGGAAACAAACAAACAAGGGATGCAAGCAAGCTCCCACTCCCCTATTTGATTGAGAAAAACAACCCAACAGCCCTGCCGTTTCTGTTCTGCTTGCCTTCCTAGAAAGCCAACAAGTTCGAATCGTTCCTCCTAGACATGATCGTGGGGGTGGTTCGTCATGGGAGGGTATCTAACTATCTGTCTGTGCATTTGCAAAGAGGGAAAAAACAAGGAGGCGATGCCTGCCTCGGAAAGGAGGGAGGCGCAAAGACCCTGGACGGGGATCTTACTGAAAGGGTGAAGGGGGGGTAGGGGGTGAACGAAAAGGAGGAGCGAGCGAGGAGGGCTTCTTCCTCCGCCTCGGGGAGGGCGGATCCAAAAATTCAATATTCTTCAAGGCCAGGAGGCCACTCAGGTCAGGTACGGTCCAGCCAGGGATTTCTTTTTCTTTCATTTATTGAACCCTGGAACGTCGGGCTGGTCCACCGTGGAAATCCTCCTTTTTGGTACTGTGCGAATCATTTGCTTAACCCTTGGAAGGCCTTGGGGGTCTTCTGTACGACTCGTATTTAGCCTTATAACTCCTCAACTGTGGTGTAATTAGGTAAGAGCACCCAATGCCATTCTTGTACCCTATGGCGTCCCTTTCTAAGTCAGGAATTCATTCTAGAACATAAATGTAGCTGGACTGTAGACATCTTAACATTTTAGGTCAAAACAAATAAGCTCCCTACTATCTACTTACATTTATAGCCTGAAATGATTATGCTTTGTAGAGTTTGACGCCAATGGGTACAAGGACTCCATTGGGTGCTCTTATCTTATATAAATTGGGATACATTGTTATATATGTACTATCGCAATCATTCATTTACTTTGTATTGAAAATTATTTGGTCAATATTTTTCTGATCAAATACCAAAAAATACATAATATACTATATGGTTGCAAAGGGGCTTTTAGGCCCTTCAAGGATTAAAAAAAATATCAAGAGCACTCATTGGAGATCAAACTGCTTTACAAGACCTAGCTCCTTTTTCCACACAAAATTCCATGGATGAACATCTGTACTTTTGTCATACAAAGAAGGATTCTATATCATCCATTGGACATTTGGTATCCATGGTGTCCTTCTAGGGCTACCCTTGGAAAAACAGGTTGGTCATCTTGGAATCATCCTATTGGATATTGTGTGAATCATTTTCTTAATTAAAACCAAGAGCACTCATTGGAGGTCAAACTACTATGCAAGACCTCCCCTTTCCACATAAAATTTGAAGGATGAAAATTTGTACTTTTGTCTTACATAGATGGATTCTCTATCATCCGTCAAGACATTTTTAGGCCACTACAAGGTTAAGGTAGTACAAAAAGTGCTCTTTGTTGGGGTGATGCAATCATTAACATCTATATAAATGGATGAAACATGAAAAATGATGATGAAACTTTATCCAAAAGACTGTACATTCATCTCAAAAAGAGCAATGTGTTCCTTAAAATATGTAGGAAATTATCGATTTCATTTACAAGAAATGGAAGAATGAAGTGCCTAATATTTATTCCATCTAAAAAAATTTGATTGCTTTTGAATGAAATATCACTCCAAATTTTTTTATGACAATCATGGTGTCAAAGCATTCTCTAACACATAGGTACACATTGCTTTCTTCAATGTAACAACAAAGAATATATTAGGTGGGGAGACACTTTTAGAGTCTTGTGTGATTCCAATTTCAAAACTCATAACTAATTCCAAAAGGTCCCTCTCCAAATGAAAGGCAACTTAGAGTTAGATGCCAATTCTATTTTTCTTTCAAGGAAAATTTACTGAAAAGTATTTCAAGAAGAGAATTGCCACAAATTGTGAATCAATTCTTCAATGGTCAAGGCACCATATTTAGGTGTTAAGGAAAACTTTGAAGTTAATTCATTTCTCATCAAATTAATATTTTTAGTATTTTCTTCTTTAGTAGAATACATTTTATTTTATTCTTAGCTTCAAAAATATGTTTATGATTTTTCTATTCAAGATTTTGTGCAAGGACATGCATTTTGGTTTCCTAGTGTTATAGGCTTTTGTGAAAAAATTATGTTGGAAATTCAATCATAGAATTTGTAGAATAAATCTTGGAAAGTTGTAAATTTGTAGTGGTATACATGTTATATTGTGTTACACATGTTATTCTTGTTATGCTCTTTAACCTCATATTTTTTTCATGACTTGAGTTTCGAATTTGATAGGTAAATTTAAGAGGAATTTATAGACTTCAATTTACTTTTCAGTTTTTAACCCCCTCATGATTCAACATTATAAACTTTGAATCCATATACACTATTGTTGTATTTTCCTTTCTTAAGTCATTTATAACCCATCTTGTTTAAAATTGTATAGTTCTAATTTTTAAAAATTAAAAGAACCAAAAAAACTAACCAAAACTATGACATCTAAAGAAGGAATTGAACATTAATCTCCTCTTCTTTAATTTTTTGGATCTTATTGGACTTCAAATAGGTATTGTAGATTTTCTTCTTATGCATTTTTGGGACACCATTATGAATTAACTATGAATTTTCAAATTGCTCAAAATAGATATACCAATACACACTATACATTTAGGCTAGAATCTATTGGGGTCAATTTTAAGAAAGGAAAAAAATTGAATGCCGTTACCTTATGAGACGCTATCTGTACTATAATTTTGAAGTGGAATCTTATTTATACTATACTACTACAATGTTTTTTGTAGTATATGCTTGGGGAGGTCATTTCCTTGTAATTTAGTAATTCATAAGTATTAAAAAGGTATTTTAAAGGAGATCTATATATAATAAATATATTTATAGAATATTCTATCATATTTGGAAAATATTCAGGAAAATTATAAGAATATTCTTATAATGAATTTACAAATCCCTAATTTTCTAAAAATTTATATAAATTTTATCTCCTATTTAAATTAATAGAATCCTATCTCATAACTCAAGAAATTTTCTAAGTGAATGTGATTGAAGTCCCCAAGACTTTATATTAGGGTCAATTTTGGAAAAGGAGTGCCAAAATTGAATTGCTATGTCAAATTTTGAGAGGTCCACGTTATGCCAAATGAATTACAAATTGGCAAATGACACTTTTTGCTGAAAATGACTTATTTCAATATACATTTTAAACTCTCTATATGTATGTTTGTTATTGGTACATTGTGGACAAAAATTAGAGGAGAAAGTTAGATGTAAGTCTAATTCTATTCTTTGGATTGGTTTAACTTTTGAGCTTGTTTATATTTGATCCCATTTTCCCCATAAGTTGCACTATTAGGTCTTTTACTTTAGTTTTTAACACTTTCACCCCTTCAAGCATCTCTTCATGTTTTAGTAGAAGTTCATCATGTCAAAGCATTGGATCATAATTTCTTCCCAGTTTTCTATAAGATGTTTTGTTAATGGAATAAGGTGTCTACTTGTTTCAAAAATATAAAAAAAAACAATACTAGGGTGATTGCAAGAAAAACTTCATGTTTTCGGTTCAAAAACGTGATTTTGGGCTATAGGACTAGCTGTCCCATAGACTACTATCAGTTATGCTCATCAACATGCACCCGTGAATCTCAATTGTTGATTCAAGGTGCCTGTAGATCTAAATTGTCGATTTAGTACTATGTAGTACTATAGACTACTATGGAGTATTACAAAAGCCATTGGGAGTAGAAAATAGCAAGAAAGGGATTGGTGGACCTTTTTATTTTTATTAATTTAAAAAAAATTCAAAAAAATTCCATAAAAAAGCCATTTTACTAGAGAAGATTGCGCTTGCATTGCACCAAAAAATTCACGTAGGAAAATCTTTCCCTCTTCATAGACTTCGTGCAAAGAAAGGTCACTTTAGCCCTATGTGGCAACCAACATGTTACTATTTTTATAAAAACTCATCATTAGTCCTTGTAATGTCAATAGACCTCCAACATATCTAATTTGTGGCTTCAAATTTTCATTTTTGGATCAAAAATAGGACTTAAACCCCTCAAAATGGCCAAGGTAGATACCCAATCAAGCGAAGGTTAAGAATGGTAAAATATATATTTTTTAAATTAGAAAAAATTAGAAAATGTCTGAAACTAACACATGTACCTTCATTCCAAATTTCACGCCAAACAAACAAATGATGCAAAAGTTATGAGCAAAAAACCACTTGTCCAAGGGCAAGTGGACAAAAAATAAAGCAAGTTTTTTTTTGCAATCACCCACTAGGTCACCCTTTTATTTAGTAGATCACTTACTTTATCCACCTATACAACTTGCTAAATTAACTTTCAATGAATTGCACATCCCCCACTCTACAAAAGCAAATAGAAATCTCCATCATTTATTATGCCAATGTACTACTTACAAAAGAAAAAAGCAGTATTTGGCAAAGTTGACAATCCTTGCAATAAACAATCTCTATAGAGTCAAAGATAATCTTTTGGCAACAACTTCAAGAGTACATTTTTCATCCACAAATTGTCATTGTTGACTAACAATTTTGCGCAACACATGGTTTTTTTTTGGTTTTTTTTTAACATTGCATACTAAATCATGTAAATGGTATACTTGCCAACTGAAATAGAAGAGGAGTTTAATACATGAACCTTTAAATCCACCTATATAGACAAATATTTTGGGGACAATATAAGTTCTAATCCCAACATGTAGTTGGAGAAGAGGTAGATTAGGATTATCCTCACGAAAGGGATACATTTGCAATATATGTCATAAATTCTAAAAAGACCTATTCAAAATTGACTAAATGAGAACGTTCCAAAATTCCCATTTTGCCAACTTCAAGACCAATTGTCCATTAGTGGTTAAATTGGATTGAACTTCATTTAAATAAAAGAGTAATTAATAAATTACATGTGTTCTAACACAAAAAAATAAGTAGCAAGGAAAAAACCTTTTTTTCCTTCTTCAATGTAGAATTTTTGAAAAGCTTATAAAAATAATCTTGAAGGATGTTAAGAATAGTTTGAATATCATAAAAATAGAATAGTTGAAGAATAGACGAATTAAAAACTTCTCCATTCCCCCTGTCATATAAAGTTGGTTTCACTAGGAGTGAAGAACATCACAAAGTATAAGAGAGAATCTTCTGTCCAATTATTGGATGACAAAGAATCTGTTTATGTAAGACAAAAGTGTAGATGCTCATCCCTGTGATTTTGTGCGAGAAGGAGAGATCTTGCACAATAGTTTAACCTCCCATGAAAGCTCTTGGGTTTAATTACGCAGATGATTCACACGGTATCCAAAAGGATGATTTTCACGGTGACCAGTATATGCAAGATAAACTTTCACAATGTGTCAAGAAAGGCATAGAAAGACAGTTCCTAACACTTGTACTAGTTTAGTCAATTGATCATCATAGCGACCCCTATGGAAGTGCCACAGAAAAACACATCAGCCTGCCTTTCCAGGGCCTAGTACTGGAGGTACCCACCATGAAAGAAATTAGAACCTCCATTTGACAACCTAAAAATACGCCATTTTCAAAGAAAACCGAGAGCATTAGTCAACACCAAACAGTTTCACTTGCACAACTTCGTCGTCAGGGATTACTTAACAGACTATTCATTCGCCGGTGAAGTCAACACCTTTCATAAAATACACTCACCACCTATCACTTTCACCTTGTTACTAAACTAAGCACACCGAAGAGTTTTTTTCAACCAATTTTTCATGATCTCAAAGCCTGCCATATCTGAAGGGAGATCTAAACAATGAGGAGAGAATTTTACAGTACCATAATTGCACAGATTGAAAAGAAAAGAAAAGAAAAGAAAAGAAATGAAATGAGGAAATTCACCACATCCGTGAAAACCAAGTCCCATCTACACGGGTATGTCAGAATCAATAAAAGCGGAAGACTCGGGAAGCAAGCGTTGTGTCTTGGAGTTTTGGTCGACGTTCAAGTCGACATGACGCAAAGCTGGGTGCAGATAAGCATCTCGAATGGTGTTCAGAATCTCGTCCTTTCGCCCGGACTCCCCGTCGTCGATATCTTTCTTCATTGTGCTCTGCAGAAGTTAAACCACAGAAAAACTTAAATTGAGTCATTCCAGCCCTGGCCATAGATCAACAGAAAATTTGTCACGAGATCTCAAACAAGGTGGGGAACCCTCTGTCAGCTGTTTTGAGTGGTCTCCATTAAGGTAAGAGACCCTATTGTGTCATGTGACTAGTTGTGTGTCACTTTGCAAGTCACTATGTATGAGTAGAATACATTTGAATATTCGAAATGTACAATTATGATATAGAGTAACACATATATGGTGAATGGAAGTTCTCCCCATTATTCAGAGAGTTTTCAAAATAAGTATGATTTGAATATCACATGAATAAGTTAAGATTTTTGAAGTTTGAAGCACTCAGATCCCAATCACAGAAGCCTAAATTATCCTTGAATCGCTAGCATTGCATCTCTATAATGTCTCTCATGACAACAACTGATTTCTTAACCAAGTCACGAGTTTCAAAGACAATGGGTAATGATAGTAAATGGGTGGCGTACAACCCACGGGAAAGAAACCTCCAAGCACATGGATTCCTAACCATCAAAGAATTCAACTGCCAAGGCAGAGCTAGCTAAGGCTGGATAGATTTATATCCTTTTACGTTTATGAAGAAGTGACTTCGCATATGAATTGACTTGTGAATTAACCTATGAATAAGGTTATTTTCTATTCTTTCCAAGCACTTGAGCCTCGGAACACTTATAATTATAAGACAAGGGACCCTTTGCTACACATGAATCAAGTCTCCTTTCACTGTAGAAAATCTTGAATACAAGCTTGCCCAAGATTTACGGGCCATTATAACAAGAAATATTCTTGTTACAGTGGCACTATGCAAGGACCCCCAAACTTCCTATTATTCAAGAATGTTATGGAGATAAGAAAGATGAGAGATGTACCTCCAGGTTGAAATTCTTAAAGATGGGGAGAAATCGGTGCCGGCAATGCTCGTGAAAGTACCACGTGAGAAACGGGAGAGGGATGCACCCCAGTGAAGCCGATTTTAGCCCTTTCACTGAAAACATCCCAATGAACAGCACTTGCATGAACACGATGCATACAACGGTTCGGCTGTGAATTTCCGGCCAGTATTGCCCTCCCGTTTCATACTTGGGCTCATACACATGCAAAACCTGGCATTCGAAAAGAGCATTCAAAACATATCATCAGTCAAAAATTAAGTCTTTCTATTTTTAGGCATCTGCCGAATTACATTTGCCAACATTAATTAATTATTCGGCAAGGAATGGCAACCTTGACCACCACGTACGGTAGTAGAAAATCCTCCGGAAGTGTTCAACAAATTTCAACCCCATTAACACCCATGATCAACACTACCCAAAACATGTCACCTACATTTGAACCCCAAAGCATTACTTTTTCCTAGATCATACAAGATTTACACAATCAAAAAATGAGAGTCTATGAGAGCCTAGTGTTGGTTTCTCGTACACCTAGAGACAATCAACTTTGAAAAATTCATAACATATTCATACGTTGTCCAAATCATGCATGCTAAAGTGCGTTGGAATCCTCTTTCAGTTGCCAATAAGATCCAATGAAACTAGTTCATGCTGAATATAGCAACTATGCTAAGTTGTAATTAGAGACGATTATATGTGAGCGCGCATACCTTCATTGTAACGCAGCTACGTTTTCTAAACTACCTTCCTGGAGTGGATTCTCTCTACATGTGGGATAATGAGAAAAGACATGCACCTGATTGCGGTAGACCAGGTAGCCCAAGATGAAGTAGATGAGCAGGAAAGGGAGGATGAGCGGGTTGATAATGGAATACACAAGACCCAGCAGAACAAAGAAGAGCACTGTGGGCAGAGTCCGGAAGTAGGGTAACGACATCACATTATCCACCAGAGGTTTGTGCTTTTCGGCCACCGTGTGCCGCTTCAGGAAGTTCAACACCAGGGTGCCCGATTGCAGAATCTCCAGGGGCATGCCAGTCCAGCCTGACGTCATGATATACGTGATGAAAAAATTCGCCTGCAGGTTCATAGATTAGAATTGTATCAGGACAGACAGATATTTGGACGCTGTGGACAAGTATACATATAATAAACCATTTCATTTTGTTCAATGACTTACAAAAACAGTAACTGAAGGTAGAGGATACCAAAACTGTTAGAAACTGATGTAAGTTTTTATTGGCAAAACCCTTGTTTCCAACAGCAACTCATGTCTTCCAATCAAGACTTCGATGGGCTTCAATCAGCAAGTTGAATGTACATATGACTTGGCTGATTGTCTATGGCCACTGATTTTTGAAGGGTAATGGGATTGTCTCTTAGAAATAATCATAAATTGAGCTAGAGAATTTTATCTCAAGAGAGAGTGGCTCTTGTGAAATCCAAAGTGATCTCCCCGTGTAAGCACAGGTTACCATCGATTATATTAAATGCACAATGTCAAGGGCCACTGCCGCATTCCCGTCGAGATGGATGGTCACGTTTTCATCTTTAAAAATTTTCATCCTAATTTTGGAAGCATTATTGAGTTTATAATCCGGTTCTAGCAAACTACAGAGAATACTACAATTTCTTAAACAATTTCTTATGCAAAGCAGGGTTGTTGCAATTGTTGCACTACTAGTATTAAAATGATGAAGGTGACCAAATAGAGTCACCTCTACCGTAAAAAAGTGTCAAGCCATTTCATTTGTTCTACAAAAACAGTATCCATTTCCAAGTAAGATTCAGTCGAGTGCATTTGAACAGAGTTGAGAATACACGTACTTGTCCAGGAACGGCTTCAGCAAGCTTCCTGGGGATACTCTTGGGATCCTCTGCGAAGGACTGGCTAATACTAATCAACGAGCCACTCAAGACTGCAGCCAGAAACACATTTCCAGCAAGAAGATTGAACATTTTCGATGACGCCTTCCGCTCCTGGTGGCTTATAGACGGGTGACCCTCAATCCGTGACAGGACGAAAAAGACGGTTGGCACCAAGTACAAGATTAAAGCCAGTAAAAGCGCTGGCAGGTACCCTTGCACAAAGGATCTCACAGCTGGACTGCATCACATATAAATCAAAAACAATCATCGATACATCGATACATATCTTTCTTTCTAAACCCTAAACCGTTAACCCCTTGAAAGATCAGCATTGATACTTATCCCTTCACAGTGAAACACACAGTTCAATTTCTTCTAGAAGAGAGTACTACACTGGGGTCCTCATTCAGTCTTTCCACTTGCGTAGGTTGCATACTTCGATAACCATTTACAGAACATATCATTTCATACTAAGCAAGTTCTTTGTAAATTATGGAATGTGCAAAATAGTGTGTTAAGTGAAAAGTTACGGCCTAAGTGGACAGACTAAATCAGGACAATGGTGTACTTGACAAGACTCCAGGAGAGGATTAAAGAGGGCGTACATGTTCAAGATGTTCTGCACGATGATTTCGGGCAAGTATTTCTTCACAGTATCCAGATTCTCAAGCAATTTAATTGCAAATGTGAAAGGGTAGTAGATGAAAATTATCAAAATGGCCAGAACTGTAGATATTATTAGGCGAATGAAGATCTGGTTGTAAGGTATCTCCAGGTTGGGCCAATCTACATCTTGTGGTTCAGGTGCCCATTGAGTCACCCAATGCAGAGGGTTTACTGATTGCTGTGTCTGTGCTGTCACTGCTGCCCCCCAACGCGTTCGCACTGTTACAAATGCTGTGGGTACCTCCTGCACTCGTCACAGAATGTCAATGCAGGATATTGAAGCAGGCACAATGGTTGAGAGGAGTACTAGGATCAATAATCATATACCTTCTAAATTTCATTTTCAACGCAATACAGCATTCGATTTAGAAGATTTGCAACGAATGAGATGCAAGGTTCACAGTGCAATGCTAAATTTTCAAAGATCATATAAGACTGCAACTTTTATGATATTGTAGCGCTAGGTGCAAACAGCCCATTAGAATTGAGGGTAGGACAAACTTCGAGGTCCTAAATGGCGTTTTGTAGATCACTTAACAAAAAAGAATTTTCGAATGATCAGATTTTGGTTGTACGTCAAAAATGCCATTCAGGTATCCATAATGTTACAATTGGTACTAGTAAATTGAAATTGACTTTATAAAAAATGCTCACTTGTCTACATTATGATAAGCAAGCGGGTTGTTTTTTAAGTCACTTTGTCTACTGACCTTTTTTTTCTGTCGAAACTCCATCTGGCATTGCCGGACCTGGCGGTGGACGTCCTCCAACTTCTCAATGTGAAGTTCAATGGGATCTTTCACCGGCCCATAGAGTCCACAAAAACCTGTTCGAGAAGGCTTCCTTTGGCCGGGAGGCTTTTGCTTCAATTCAAATATCTTCAGCTTCAATTTCTCCAGTTCATTCTGTAATATAATTTGCATACACCACAAAAGCGTTTGATCAATCTCAAATTTCCTAGAACTTGCAGCCAATATGCTACATCTCACTTTTGGTTTCATGAAACACTAGCAGAGAACCAAACCCCCGAAGTAATCTGTAAATCCTAGCCAATTTACAAGTGAGAGAGTTCAGGTTAAAAACTGCCTTAATTGCATTACAATTTAACCCGGCTCGATTTCTATAATACCTTCAGAACGGGGGCTAAATTTAGCAAAGCTTCTACCAGAACTTTTTTCCTTGCTACATAAGATGTGAATGACACAGTGTTAAATTCGAAATTTAGTACATTTAGTAGTGTTTTTAGCAACTTGAGCTAATTATGAAAATCACATTTGGGACCACTAGGCTCTCTTCGTGAAAACAGAAAATTTCCATATGATCAATGCTTGAGATCACGTACCAAGAGGCTTGTGACATGGCTGGATTTATAAACCATGTTGTGGGACAAGTACTCAATAGGGTGAAAGCGGCGGAAGAAGTAGTCCACATTGTCACTATAACTGAGTTCTTCATTCTCAGGCTTCGGGATCGCTTGAACGAGCACCGTAAACTGATCAGGCTGCGGAAGCACTCCTGAAAGATACTCCAAACGCAAGTTTGTCACATGCTTGAACTCCTGGACATTGAAGGAGGAGCATAACACATGAGAAACTTTTTTTAGTTTTAACAATCATGAGATTCAATCAATATTTGCATTGAAACTGTTCCTCATTCAAACCTGAAAGCTGAAACGAATTGAGAAAAACGTAGTCTTACAAGGTACAACAACGCATATGCACTGAGGGAGATGAAGTAGAGAACCGCAAAATGAATCCACAACCTGTAAATCACCATAACCAAAACAACACAATAATTGACCAGAAGTTCGTTGTCCACATGCTATCAATTGGGGCTATTTATGCACTTAGGGATGAATTCGCATATCCACAGGAGTCAAAGTACCCTACTACAAGGTTTGATCAGACAAAAAGTGCATAAAAGTCCTTGTCATTTGTTAAATGGGGTGCTGCATCTTAGCTGGCATAATAAAATCAGATCCTGCAAAAGACTAAATCAAGTGGAAAGCTGCAAGGAGGGTAACAAAAAATTCAGTAGAAGAAGAAATCATGCCCTTCATCTGTAAACGATGGAAACATGCTTTCAGTAAAGTCACTAGACTTGCTTGAAAGCATCCTAAGTGTACTTTCTATTCTTGGTTCAGGCAAGTAAGGGTTAATGATTCTGAATAAAAGTGAATTCATGGATTGATAGCAATAGTAACTGTGCAGAAGGATTCAAACCAAAATCTAGTGACTACCATAGTGAAAGAAAAAAAATCTGGTGACTGGAAATATTACATTCCGGAAATACTATGAGATCTTGCTTTCAGGATGCATACCGCATTGAGCCATAGGAGATGTTGAGGATTGTCAGTTTATCCAGAGTGCCATATTCATGCTTCTCTTTCTCGCTTGGGTTGTCAGCAAGGTAACTGTCTGTGAAATTGAGGGGCGCCAGGATCCCAAACCCTACTACCGTGCAGATCATGAAAAACCGCATGCTGGAAACAGGCCACCCCCCAAAAGCAAGTTAGGTCACATAAAGATTAGGTCTTACTTAAAACTTGAGAGATTACAATCGATCAACTCCTGAACGCCCAGAAGCCCCCTCTGGGACCATCTCAAGCCACAAAATTATCATTTAGTCGCACAAAGAAACAATCTTAGTCGATGTCAATTGCATGTTTATGTACATTAGTCAAAACGATCTAATCTTAGATTTGTCTTGTCAAGAACACTAAATATGAGTTCGAACTTCAAGTTTTGATGTCCTACTGTGGAGCAATAACAAAATTCAATAATCAAGTCCATTGAAAAGAACTTTACGTGTCTTGGTAGAATCTACAAATTCCACCAAATCTAATCAATGAAAGAGAAATTGCTAAATCATGAAAAAAAGTGAAGGTGACCCCCAAATGAGAAAAAATGCCTGACAATGTAAGGATGGGCTGGTCACTGTGGAAATCATCCTTTTCAGTATAGTGTGAATCATCTACTATCATCTACTAAAAAAAAAGGTACTCATTGGAGGTCAAACTAATGTGCAAGACCTACCCTTTTTGAACAAAATTCCAAGGATGAACACATGCACTTCTTGTCTTACATAGAAGGATTCTTTGTCATCCATCCGACCAATAGAGTGGTCTGCAATATCCTAATATCCTTATAGGGTTAACCTAGAAGGACATCATCTCGGTGATAAGTACTCACTAAAAAATGATTCAATTTTGGACCATTTCTTTGTTTCTCCACTAACAAGAGAAAGTCATCCTTCGGACACTTTGTGTCCTCAACGTCGTTTCGGGGTTAAGAGCATTCCCACCAGCATCTGAAAATGGGCTCTCAAACCTCGTTTTCCAGATCCAGATCCAGTAAACCTTTGTCTCCGACAAAAGAGATAGTTTTCCAGAAACTTGATGGATTTCTCGACAAACCTTTCTAATTACAGTGACTAGTGAACTGCAGTGATAGCCTATCATACAGATCACGTTTTCCACATGCACCAGTGGGAATACTCTAAGGGTTAAAACTTGAAAGATTACAATTGCTTGAAAACTTGTACCGAAAGTCTGGCTAAGGCGCGATTACCAGAGAATGAAGTTGCAGTGACTAGTGAACTCAAGTGATAAGTTTTCATCCAGATCATGTTTTCCATACATGCACCAGTGAAAAGATTAAACCTTGAGATTTCAATTCCTTGTTAAAACCTGTGCCGAAAGCCTCGCTATGGCGTGCTTACCAGAGGACGAAGATGCGAAGAAACACGACAGCATCGACACCGGAAGATTTGAGAATGTCTTTTTCCGTGGGATCCCAGGCGCGCTTCACCCATCCCGCGGAAGGCACCAAGCGTTCTACGGTGAAGGAGTCCTTCTCCTCGCCCGCGGCTTTCATCCTTTTGCGCTCGCGCAGCAACTGTCTGGTGAAGTACACCCCGGCATTCGCATGCTGCTTCCGGAACACGGAGTACAAGGCGAAGAACAAGATTGCTAAGCCGATGTTGATCCCCGCCGAGGTCGCCAACTCCGCAATCTCCATCACGATTCACCTCACTAGTAGGCAGGGAATCCGGTTCTGCTCCCGAAGCGTCGCACCCTAAACCCTAAATCCATGCCCCTGAGGAAATTCGAGCTGGATCCAAAAGAAATTGCATCAACGACACGACTCCATTTTACCTCCACATCACCTCTGCCAAAACCAAAACCAAAATTCAAATCGATTTGAATTGCAACCCTGAGCTAACGCAACCAAGCTCTTCAATCGAAAAGAAATTGAGGGGAGTAAAATTCCTAAGAAATCAAAAATCACTGGCAAGGGGAGAGAATTAAGGAGTGACTTTCACGACATAGGGAATGGAGTGAGTCTGAAACGGAAACGGAACAGGTGCAATTGACTGATCGACTCAAGGAACCCACAAAACCAAATTCAAATACCTTGAAATAGCAACCCTGAGGTAACGCAATCAAGGATTACGTACACTTTCGAACTCTGGAATCTATTGAAAACAAGCAACTACACTACTACAGGCCTTGTCCCCGTAGCACTGGCTTGCTTTTTAAGTAAGGTCCTACTCAAACTTCTGTCCATGCAAAGCCTCCTCCCCTTCACTTCAGACACAACAAATTCAGGTTACTAAAATTATTCAGGTTACTTAATTTACTAGAAAGTCAGAACTCACTGGCAAGGGGCGAGAATTCAGGTGCATATTCACGACAGGGCTGACGGAAAAGACTCAAGCGAAACAGGTGCGATGGAATGCTCGATTCAAAGAACCCACAAAACCCTTGAAATTGCAACCCCGAGCTAACACAATCGAGCATCACGTACAATCTCGAGCTCTCTAATCTATAGTGCGGGCAGTAAAATTCCTACAAAAGCAGACCTCACTGGCAAGTGGCGCGAATTCAGGCGCGAATTCACGACACGGGTGAAGGAATGAGGACAGGCAGTTGCGATTGAAGGATCGATTGAAGGAGCTCACATGCATAACCAAATTCAATGCCCTTCAAAATTGCAACCCTGAGCAAGCACAACGTACAATTTCGGGCTCTGGAAGCTACAGTTCTGAAATCAAATTGTGGGGAGTGGAATTGTTAGGAATCCGAACTCACTGGCGATTCCGTTGCGACTTCACGACATGGGTGCTTGAATTTTCCTTGAGAATAATGAGGATTGAGGAGGTGGAGCCTTGGAGGTGGAAGATACTTTCGGGGGGGTAAGTTGCTACCCCGAGGAGTGAGGATCTGGTGCCACAGTGGAGCGGGGCCGGGCTCCAAGGGGCAGGCGACACTTGTCCGCTGGTCGGTGGCGCCAGGCATGACTCCCACTGCGGCATTGTCCGGCGTGTTCTATCCGAAAGGATCCTTTCTTTCTTTTAAACCCTGGAACGCGGTTTAGGGGTTAGGGGTTTATTTAATGCACGATTTTTACGTCATAGGGCATATTGGGCATTTTTCATACAAGAAATTTTCTTTATTGGGGGCTAAATAGCTACACTAACTAGGGGTTTTATGGGGACCCATACTAATTAATTGACATTTCACACTATATAAATATCTACCTTTATTGTACATCAATAGTTATTGAAGTGTCCAAGGGATGTACATCATGTTTCAAACATCTACAATTTTCCACAATAAGTTCCTTTAATTTTTGGTCCCCTAAATACCCCTATTCAGCGTAGGTCACTATTGCATATCAAAACCAATGGCCAAATTTTACCTTGATATTACATGAGTATTGAAGAAATAATTGACTACTTTTGATTATTGGACCAATAGGTCCATTATTTGTTTCAACACATGTTCATCCTTAGAATTTTGTTTGAAAAAGGGAGGTCCTGTGCAATAGTTTGACCTCCAATAACTACTCTTGGATTTTCTTAAGCAAATTATTTACAGGGTACTAAAAAGGTTGATATCCATGATGACTAGTCTAGCATTCCAAAGTTAATTTTTAACTCCTTGAAGGACAAGACTTGTTAGCATTTTGTTGAAACTGATGGAATGTTTACACAATAGGTGCATGCTTCACTTCTACATTAATCCTCGTAGGATGTTGAGGTTGAAAAGTGGCTGATGGATGACACATAATTTTTCTATTTCAAATAGAAATGGAGATGTTTATTCTAGAAATTTTGAGCAAGAGAGGGAGGTTTTCCAAACTGGTT
This sequence comes from Straminergon stramineum, assembly GCA_963920665.1. Taxonomy (NCBI): domain Eukaryota; kingdom Viridiplantae; phylum Streptophyta; class Bryopsida; order Hypnales; family Calliergonaceae; genus Straminergon; species Straminergon stramineum. Next base: position 17,168,303 of record OY987266.1, read on the forward strand.
TGACTTCCAATGAGTGCTTTTGGAAGTTTTTAAGCAAATCCTTTACATGGTATCAAAATTCATGATTTTGAAGGTGACCAACCCATCATTTCAAAGTTAACTCCTAAACAATAAACCCCTGAAGGACCAAGGCCTTTTTTTCTACAAAGAAACACTCAAAACTGCCATTTTCAGAGCAAAGAGTAAAAAAATTGAAAATTTTATTTTTTGCATATCTAACAATAGGATCTTTACATCTAACTAGTATGAAAATATGTGGAAAAAATTTCAGAAATTTTGACTGCACAAATTGCAAGATATCTTCAATTAAAGTGAAGAAAACAAGTTTTTCAATACATTGCAGGATTAGGTAATTTGACTTTGAACCTTCTTAACTTTAATTTTTTGCACTATAGAGTTTTGAGCTTTTTTATTTATGGTGGAGAATTGATTTGAGAGTCTAGGAAAAAAAAATACAAAAAAAATTAATTTTTATTCTTTAAAAAATTGTTAAGTAGAAGTAGGTACAAGATAGAAGGAAAATCTAAATTATTAATATCTCTAAGATGGAATTAAAATGCACTAATCCCAATGGTGATATTGTTCTAAAAAGAAAATGAAACCATATGGACCTTTTTTTTTTAATTGTAAGAATTTCATTCAGAAATGAATCCTAGAAGTTATTTTTTTAGGAAGATGCTCTAGTTGCCAGAAAAACAAGATTATCTATAACTTTCTCATAACAAATCCAAATGGAATGAATCAAATCTTTCCATGTAGACAAAAATATAATCTATGAGGAAAAAAATTCAAATAAAATAAAAAATTCAAATTTTTGAATTTTTTTTTGGTGCCCCCTCTCCCTTGTTTTGAGCTTATTTGGGCATAACTTTTGTTCCCAGGCACGAAATGAAAAGAAATTATATTCCCACAAAGCTAATCAATTTTTCTATCTTCATAAATTTTTTAAAATCAGGACAAAAATTGAGACTGTAGGCACTTGCCTGAAATCCCATTTGTCCCCCAAAGGGACAATGGTCCTTTAGGGTTAAAAGAACCTTTTGGCTTTTTTAAGAACTTGGGTAGGCTTTGTTTGAGAACTTCATAATTTGAAATTTTTTCATAAAATATTCAAAATGGAAGCAAATCATCCTAATCTAAGCATGGAGCTTTGTTTGATGTCCTTCCAATAAATAGTGTGATTTCAGTTCTAAGATTTTTTCTCATTTCAATGTCAAATTGGGCAACAATGCCAAAGTGTGAGCCTACAAGCCTTGAACCTAGTTGTAGGTATGTACCTACAACCGTTTGAAGGTGTTAATAATATGAGTACCTATAAAATAGGTGTACTATAATATAAAAAGAGTTTATAATATAGGTACCTATAACATAGACACCTATAACTCTAGGATTGCTATTCTAAATGTTTGCAAACTTAAGCTTGTGAGCATATAAGTTTTTAGGGTGAAGTCGAGTATAGGATGTATCACTATGGCCTTCTCAATAATATAGAAATATAATTGAAATATTGAAATAAAGTTCCAATTTTGTGAATCCAAATTGATTTTAAACCTTGAAAGACATTGTATGTCTGAACTTTGTCAAACTTCATTATATTTTTGTACTTAAAAAATACATTTCAAAAATCTAATAGTTTTTACATGTAGTAATATATGTTTACAATTTAATTTCACTTTTTTTATAATTAGAAATCTTGATTTGAATTTATTATTATTATTTATAATTTTTTTTTAATAAATCATAATAATTACAGAAATGTTGAGAATAGTAAGAAATGATGAAGTGAAAATGGAAATAATAGTGACATACATGGTGAAATTGATAATACTCATTGTGTTCAAACCACAAGAAATTCAATAGAAAGAGTTTGAAAGTGTTGTACTTTGAGGTTTGAGGATGCTATCTTAGTGTCACTAAAATGACAATATTAATAATTTTGAAAAATATTAAAAAGGACTAAGACATAGATTACTGGAGCTACATTTTCTTGGTTAAACTTAATAACATGTTAATTGAAGGACTGCATGACAATTCAAATTGTAGCCATGAAAATGTCTAGGCTTCTTCATGAACCCCAAGTTCTTTGAAGAATGGAACATTACTGAGGAAATCAAGGAGCCAAACGGATGTAGTTGAGGGTGAAGAAGTTGTAACACCCCTTTTGCATTGTGTGGAGGACTTCTGCGAAGAACAAGTTCACTTCCGACTAAAAATACACAAGTATTGCAGGTGGCAGGTCATCGTTCAAAGTGCGGGGCAGGTGATGCAGATCACAGAATATACTTAGCTCGTGAACTCTTCCACGCGCCCATTCTTTCCTCCAGAGGAGAATATCAAACATCGAGAAAACTTTGCAGTACAAGTATATTCTGTCACGGACAGCTTGCTGCAAGCTAACTCTAAATCGACACGTCCCGATTCTGTGAAGAATGGGAGCGCAGTGAAGAAGCCGTGACTACCCCTAATGTACGATTTGACGTCTTGCACACTGAGTACACACACCACACTCGCAACAGACATAAATCCCGATTGACAACCGGACGTCACGCCGGGCACCTCACCCGGGTGTTGACACGGCACCATGCCACGTACACATGCTCTCCAAGTGCATCCCCCCAATTGGCTTCCACCCCTACCACGTGGCGAGAACGCAGATGCGCTGATGTTGTTCCTCCCGTTCATCTCGTCCTTAGTCTTCCCCTACGGCATCTTTCCCACCCTCGGCTGCTCCGTCGCCGAACTCCCCCATCGCGACCAGCGCGCCGTTCCTCCTTCTCCCCAATTTCGCTCTTCCCCACTCACTAGGGCTTGTCGTCCTCTTTCCAACGCACCCCAGATCATCGCATTTGGTGTCCGCAATCTCCAGAACCACCATTTTAGGTCTTGCTGCCTGAATTCTATCTTGTGTCGAAATGGCGAGCGAGAATGAGGTGAAGAAGGCTCCCCTCTTGGCTAATATTGGAGGGCCGGCGTTGTTCTCCGATGTGGGGAAGCAGGCGAAGGATTTGGTGCTCAAGGGATTCGTGGGAGGGCACACGTTGATGTTGTCGTGCGTGGGGCCCCGTGCTGCGACGATCACCACGACCGCTACCATTGTGCAGGACATCACGGTGGGGATTGTGCAGGCCAATTTCCAGGAGGGGAATACTACGCATAATCTGTCTTTCGCCACTACTGGCAACCAGGTGAAATGTCGAATATTCGCATTAGGTCGTGTCGCTTTAGTCCGATGTTACGATTCTCTGGAAACCCTAGGATTTGGTTATGTGTGTGCCACTGCGTTGGTGGATTTCGTTCTAGGGTAATTTCTGGAATATCTGGTGTGGTGATATTTGGTATGTGTGCTAGTTTCGTTTTAGTTTCTAGGTTGGATCTTCGTTATGCTTTGTTGATAACCTCTATTTCACCACCAGAGGCAACCCGGTGAACTTGGTCGTATGTGGTCTGCTCCGGTTAGCCCAATGCTACGATTCTATGGAAACCCTAGGATTCAATCATTTGTGTGCGATTGCGTTGGTGGATTTCATTGTATGGAAATTACTGGAATATCTGTTTTCTTTTTAGTTTCTAGTTTGAATCTTCGTTACATTTATCGTGTTAGAGCTTCGTGGAAAACCTATTCCGCCTCCAGAGGCAACCTGGCGAACTAGCTCATAATTTGGTCTGTTTCGTTTATTCCATTGTTACGATTCCTGTGGTTTTAATGGAAACCCTAGATTTAAATGAATCGTGTGCCAGTACTTTGGTGGTTTCAAATCTAATGAGTAGGTCTTACTTATATGTGATGATTTTTCTTTGTGGTATCTAGTTTGAATCTTGTTTATGTTTATCGTCGCCACTAGAAGCAACTAGGCGAACTAGCTCATGTTTTGGTCTGGTCCATATAGTCCCTATGTTACGATTCCTGTGGTATTAATGGAAACCCTAGATATAAATTAATTTTGTGCCAGTACTTTGGTGGTATTCAAATCTACTGAGTAGGTCTTGCTTACATTTGATGATTTTCTTTCTGGTATCTAGTTTGAATCTCCATTTTATTTATTGTTTTAGTACTTTTTACAACCCTAATTTAGGTTTGTTTTGTGACAATTAGAGGGTGCAATTGGAGATACGTCTTAGTGAGAGTAGCAACACGGCTGAGTATTCCTCTAGTTTAAAGTTCGATTGATTTAGTGACTGTGGTGCTCATCGTATATCACGGACACATGTATGACTTCCATCATCTTTTCTTTCCATGTTTTCAATTTTTCTGTCGAATCCTCGTATGTTTTCTCTGGTCTGTTCCGTTTAATGATTCTTGTGGTATCAATAGAAACCCTAGGATTCACAAACTTCGTGTGCTTTGGTGGGTTTCATCTAGGCTATTAACTGGATATTTGGTACATTGTAGTGATATTGAGTCATGTGGTCGTTTTCTTTCTAGTCTCTAGTCTGAAGCTTGATTTTCTTATTGTGATAGAGCTCTGTGTGGAACATTTTAGAGAATACTCTCTCAGCTGGCACTGTTCTCAGAAGGTTACTCAAGTACAGGAGCCTCTAAAGTATGTTGTTGTGTCGAAATCAGGGCGACGTAGTATACTGCAGTTGTACATTCAACTTTATTATATATTTAGAATTATATATAGAACGTGCAATTGTAGATTTGTGCTAGTGAGAGCTAGCAACACGACCGAGTTTTCTTTGAGAATATTCAAGTGATTTCTAGTGACAGCGGTGACATTGTATGTGATGTGCATCCACCATTGTGACTTCTATCATCTCATCTTACGACTGTTTTCATTTGTTCAGATTAATGCTCTATCAACTATTTCAAACTTCGGTGTAGCAGGATTGACGGCAGGCGTACAAACAAGTTACCCGAGCAGCGCTGACGGCAAGGCTCACGTATGTTCATGTTCCTACTTTCGTGGTGTAGTTTTTCTTGTGGGGGAAGTCGCATTTATGAACCAAGCTTTCTAATGTTTTTATCACCAGGATGGCCTTCCCTATGGCTCTGACACCATAATATTCTGTTGCCACAGATTACCTACCATCACGATTATGCAGCTCTCCACGCCAAAATTCATGGATTCAAGGCTGCACCCGACCTTGAGTTGTCCGCCAATTTCGGAAACAAGAGGATCTTCACTGGAGGGTCGCTCATGTACAATACAGAGTCAAGGAACATTTCAATGACAAAAGCTGGTATGTTGTCTGAATCCACAACAAAGTCATACGACTCATACTTTTTGAGATTATAGAGAATAGACCATGTCGAATGAAGTCATGTAGAGGATACCCTTTCCGTCACTTGTAAGCATTTTCACGAATATTTAGGAGCGTGGGAGATCACGCATTGGAAATCACTGGAGAGATAACTTTGAGGTGGCCAAAGTCTCTATGAGATGAAAATTTTCTTACTCAAATGTATTGGACGGTTTCTTATGCAATCATTCCAAGTGGGAGGTTGTAGACCACTCTTGAATGGAGAGTAGGCAACCCCATTTTCCATTCAAAGATCAGTGGCCGTAGTCATCGAACCAAGTTATGCTTTCACCTAACTTGCTAATGGAAGGCCAACCAATTGAAAGAAAAGATGCTTTGCTGTTGGTAAAAAGGGGTCAGTAAATAGGAGACGAGACGAGAGCAGGGCTCCAGAGGTTTTAGTATCCTCTACCTTAGACCATGGTTTCAATTCAGGTTTTAATGGTTATGTGTTGGCATTGTACGCAGGACTTGGATACACAACTGATGAGTTCACGGGGGCTATAGTGTTTGATCCTCTCATCCAGAAGAGCTTTGACCTCTACTTCACACGTTTCCTGTCTCCAAGATGTCAAGTTGGTACCCACATCAGCCGCTTGTACGAGAAGGGGCTCACGTCTGCCAAAGTGGCAAGCTCGTATATCTACAACAGCCAAACCACATTGAAGGGGAGGTTTGACGACAAGGGTTTGGTGGCTGGTCTTTTGCAGTTCTCGCCCACCCCTCTCGTCACTTTCAGTCTTCTTGCTGAAGTGAACTCGAGGGACTTGAAAGCTCAGCCTAACGTTGGGTTGAGTCTGTCCGTTTTGGCTGCTTGAGCCATATGCAGTAGAACCGAACTGATATGAAATTCGGAGGTATCTCGTTCGGATGATTAGGGATTTTTTTCTGATTGTTATATTTGAGCTGTGGGGGGCGTCACTTTCAACGACAGTCTTAGGGTTTAGGGTCTGTAATGCTTTGTGATAGGCAAATATGCTCAATGCACATTGCACGCAAGTATTTAAATCTACACTTCGTCAATTTAAAGACATGATGTTGGAGCTTCTTCTTCAACTTTCTTCGTACATTTCTTGTGAGGATTCTTCTGAGCCAAGAGGCGTTTCACATACAGTATGTTGTGTGAGTTTTTATGTTTTTTTCCATTTAATAAGTCTTTGCCTAAGCCAACTTTGTGAATTCACAGTTTCTTCTGTACTTTATTGAATGGAACAATAACAGTTTAAATACAATTTACAATCGTGGCCTTAACATGCATGTTATAGAAATAAACTATTGATCTGAATATGTTTCTTTTCAGCAAGTAGGTGTTTCAATTCTTTAATCTTTATAACTTGCATATATACTCCTTGCAATTGGTAGGTTGTTCTATTCTTACTTCTGGACATTTTTAGGAAAAGTATGATTTATATTTTAGAAAGGCTTGAATGTAATCAAATTTGATCAATAGGATTGCTCAAAATTGTTGATCTTCGACCCCAGTATTGTATTGTACAATACCTGGACAGAAAGATTCACACCTCCCTTTGTTTCCCATCCAAACAAATGTCGGTTTCTTATTATGTAGTCCCAATAATGCATACCAAAATTCAATTTAAAAAAACACTTTATTGTTGGAGAATATTTTACATTGAATTTCTTGATATTGCATGATAACTAATTGTTAATTGTTAATGATGAATTTTTAAGATTCAATTGTACATAAATATTGAAAATGTCCATAAGTAATTAAGCACATCTATCCTTTTAGAAAATATTGCAAGAAAGTTTTAAAATTCATGCTATAGAGAATTCAATGTCAAAGTGTCACTTCCAAATTTCGTCAAACAAATGTCTATGTATTGTAACTAGATTTGGGCAAGTCAATCTTGCCATTATATGTTTAGGTACATTATTAGTTGTAGTGTGAGATTCAAATAGTAAATTCTATTTATGATATACACACATCTATTATTTAGAATTTGGATATGTGACACCTTGGCTTTGAATTCTCTATTAATAGCATGAATTTGAAACATTTGCAATGTTTTCTAAAAAGACAAATGTATTTATCGGCATTTTCAACATGCATGTGCAATTGAATTTTAAATACTCATTATAAATGGTTTAGGTTTAATTATATCATATAATATTATGAAATTTAATGAAAAAAATTCTCCAAAAATAGAGTTTGCTTGTTTTTAAATTGAAATTTGATATGCATGATTATGATGCAAGAATTGCATAGGAATTGTGTCTGAAAATAGGGCGTTTGTATGTGAAACAAAGGGAGTTGCAAATCTTTTTGCCTAGCATTGTATTGTACAATACAGTACATTATGGCTTAGGCCTTGATTTGCTCTTTGTTGATATGTTTGTTCATATGGAATGAACTTGGTACTTAGATTTGGAAAAAAAAATGGTATGTATATATATATATATATATATATTTGTAAATAGGTTCTTACATTATATTTTTGAACTTGATTTCATATTCTCTTATTGGGGTGAAAACACCCAAAATTGTCCAAGTTCCCATTCTTGACGAATAGATTTTTATTGAAAGTGTCCTCCAAAGTGCAATTAAATCATTCCCATGTGTAATTGCAATTATTTGACTACTGATTCTCTAGATTTTGGCATTATGACCAAGTGATGTGATAGTTTCAATGGCTAAGGGAGTTCAACTTTGAAAATTCACAGTAATTACATGGCTTATCCAAAAATTTTATTTCTTGTTTTGACAATTCATGATTTCAAATTGCTAACAAAAATGTGCCTCCAATCATGTTAAATTGCTTATTTTCACATTTTTGGTTGTTTTCACCTTAGTTCAATCAACTTGAAATGACATCTAAGTCTCAAATGTAACACATTTTAAAGTGGGAATGAAAGAACACTTTGGAATGAGTTATGATGCTTTGAATCTTAGAAATATTTTCTCATTTTTTATATAAAAATACTAGCAAAGTGAAGATTTTGAGATGTTGGAAAAAATAAGATTTAGGTTTGAATCAATGATTTCTTATAAATGATTTTTTGCCAATTGGCTACATCTAAAAGACATTGGCTATTTATTGTGAAGGAAAATTTCATTTCTTTAGGTCAAAATAACTAGATTATTGTTGTTTTTTAAGCCCAATAGCCAAATTTTACCTAGGTATCACCTCCTTTTGATTTCACCAAGTCACTAAGTATTACCAAAGTATCACATGATTATTGAGGAAATAGTTGGCTACTTCTCCAAAATGATCACTAGCTTAATGCTCATGGTTGCAATTTAGGACTAAGTTTGGACAATGCATTGTTGTTGTTGTGCAACTATGACAATGTGCTAATTATGGAAGAGAGTATTCTTTTGAAGAGCTTTATAGGAGTTGCCAACCTTTGCCAAGAAATGATTAAACCATGGCCACCCTTACACACTTGGGATATAGGTCCTTCACAATATTCCCTTGAGACTCAATCATGGTGTATCAAGGAATGACCTTTTAAAGCATTGTTCATTCTAAGTTTAGTTGCTTAATCCTTTATTCTACTTGAAGAGTGGTCACTTGACTATTTATGGGTTGTACTTGGTCAACAAGGGTGAGGGACAAGGAAATTGATGACATGGAAAATTTGAGCATGCCAAGTTTGGCAAGTAAGGATGGTCGTGCTCTGTATTTAAAGGGGCTACAAGATGGGTTTTATCCACCTCTTGGTGAAGTGACTAAGTGGCGATGCTCTAATAAAAAGCATCGGTACCGTTTCATTCATTAAGAATTTGATCATTTCCACAGCTCTATGTTTAGAGGGAGACAGCGAAGCGGCTTCAGACCAGCAAAAGAGACTTCCACAGAATCTCACATAGAGAAGTCCAAGCTCCTCAAATCCGGAAACCTGACACTCGTCGTCCTGTCATCAATTGCAAATCACATGAACAAGCTTTAAATTCGAATAAAAATCCATTAAAGTTCGATTGTAATACGACTGAAATTCTTCCAAACTCCAAGCTTTGAGAAGCAGGTTCTTTACCTTCCTCGTACAATTCTCAGTTTCTAAACAAATTAAAAATTCGTAAACCTCCGAAACGACATCCAAGCGAGGTCACAGAATAAAAAAAAGGATTGCGTGTCACAGAGATCGAGTATTTAGCCTACAAGCGTACAAGAGAGGACGTCAAAGTCGTCAACCCTTTTAGGAGATTCGACGTTTCGAGGCCGAAGAAATGCAAACTGTTAGGTGGCAGTAGGTGGCTGAGTGGTGCCTTCATGTTCCCCACACGTTTTGATTCCCATCCCTGTTTTGCTCCGAAAGTCAGTCCTCGTGCACACCTCATCACTGGCGCCACGGTGGGGGTCGGTGCCTGCCATTGCTGTCACTTGAATGTCACTCTCTGGAGTCTAGAGCTCAGTTAAGCTGAAGGCTGACGGTCTTTGCATTCGTAGAGCTGCGACAATTTCGTCATTGCTGATCAGTTAGGCGATGCGTTGCAAGGTTCCTCTGCATCCACTCCACTGGTGTCTGAGCTTTGATTTCCATTCAAGCGACAGTCCTCAATCTCCGCTCTTCAAACTTTAGAACTTCCTTACAGAAATTACTCTGCGAACTTAAGTACTTTGCGTTTTTATAATATTCTGAGTGGGCTTTACTTGTGTGAATCATCTGCATCCAGTGGTGAGCTTACAATCCTCCATCTCTTCACCTGCTTGTAACGAACTCCGCGAACGTATTATTTTGCGAATCTGTTCTGAGTGGCTTACTTGTGTGAATCCCATGCTTTAGAGTGAACTTGTATGCAACATAATAGTGGATTACGCTTCATTAATCCTGCAAATTTAATTCTGTAGCTTCCACAAACTTTTCTTGAATTGCACCGAACTAAACTCTAGATTCGGAAACACTCCTTACTCATCGATCCTTTCTCAGTTCGAAAACTACCATGATTTTAACGAATATTGTCCCAACTCTTGTCTCACAGTGCCAGTGCTAAGGGATCCTTTCTTGATTCCATTTTAGAGACAGTCCTCAATCTCCACTCTGTAACGAACTCTACACACTCTGCGAACTTGCTTTGCGTTTTTATATTTCTGAGTGGGCTTACTTTTGTGAATCCCATGCTTTAGAGTGAACTCGTATGCAACATAACGGTGGATCAGGCTTCATTAAATCTGCATTTTTCAGTAGCTTCCATAGATTTTTGTTCAATTGCATCAAACCAAACTCAAGATTCGGAAGATACCTCCTTTCTTAGTTCGAGAACTACCCCGATTGTAACATATTGTGTCCCATTTCTTGTGTCCCACCAGTGCCAGTGTTATCGGGAACCCTTTACCTTCAAGTACGCAGCCTGTGATGTGAAATCAGATCTTGAGTTTCTACGAGAAGACTTTGATTAACTTGGATCCCAAATTGGATCCCTTGGCTATGGCGAACCAACGGGAGTATTTCGTAACAACATCCCTTGTTCCCCGCTTCTCAGTTCGCTTGGGGCAACGCGAAGTCGACCTGAACCAGGTGTTGAGCGACCCCACAACGGGGCTCTCCGTGGCGGGCGTGACGGGCATGAGCGGCATGGGGAAATCCGCTTTGGCGAGTCTGTTGTTCCAGACGCGTCGTGCGGGCTACGAGAAGGCGAGCTTTCTGGAGAATGTGCGCGGTCGGAGCACGGAGGACGTGCAGCGGCAGCTGCTGGTGGATTTGTGCGGTACCGTGGACTGGGACAAGTCCAAGTACGCGGGCAAGATCCGGCAGATGGTGGGCACGCTGAGAGTGCTGGTGGTGGTAGACGACGTGGGGTGTGAGGAAGAGCTCGCGGCGCTGCAGGTGTCGGCGTTTCATGAGGAGCGCGCGGTGAAGAAGAAGAGCAAGGCGGTGGTCACGGGACAGGACTGGCAGGTGGGGATTCATCATAGCTTTTCCTTGAACCCTAAACCCTAAACCCTTTCCTTCAAAACTAGAGTGTTGATCCCGGCTTGTAACTTGGAAAGATGTTCTAATGACCGAAGGTATTTGGGTACCCTAGTAAAGTCTAGGTAATGCAAAGAAGAATGAATACAAAGCTGTATAGAAAAGAGCAAGACGGTGGTGATGGAGCAGGACTGGCAGATGGGACTAAAAAACAGCCTTTCCTTAAACCCTAAACCCTTTCGTTCTATACTGGTGTGTTGATCCCCACATGTAACTTGGGAAAATTAGGGGTGAATCTGTAATGAATGCTGATCTAAAGTAGAATTAGGTGTGTCGGTACCCTAGTCATTCTAGACAATATATAGAAGATGAAATAACATGTTCGTGAAGACGAAGAAGAGCAAGGTCGTCGTCACGGGGCAGGACAGGCTCGTCACCGCTGTTCCTTAAACCCTAAACCCTTTCCTTGAGTAGCTTTTGTGTGTGTGTGTGTGTGTGTTCCTGGCATGGAACTTGGGAAAATTAGGAATTGGGATAATGGATACCGGTATACCGTGGGATGATCAAATTCGCTACCCTAGTAATTTTAGATAATGTAGAGAAGAAAACATAACAAAGATGTGAACAAGAAGAAGTAGAGTAAGGCTGCCGTCACGGGTGGATTCGTAGCATTTCCTTGAACCCTAAACCCTAAATTCTTTCGTAACCCTTTCATTCAATACTGGATTGTTCTCCCGGCTTGTAACTTGGGAAAATTAGGGGTGGATCTAATTCTGAGGGCTACCGGTAATCGAACGAGTGGGATCAACTAATTCGGTACCGTAGTAAATTTCTAGATTCTAAACAGGAGAACAAATAATAAAACTGTGAAGAAGAAGAGCAAGGCCATCGTCATGGGTAGGACTGGCACGTCCGGACTCGCAGATTTTCCTTAAACCCTAAAATTCTGTCATATCACAACTGGGGGTGGTTCATCCCCGGCATGGGACTTCAGAAAACTAGGAATATGTAATGTTCTCAGGTTAGGATCAACTGAATGGAGCATGCACCCAAAAGAGTACCCTTGTGATTCTAGATGATAAATAGGTCCTTACTGTAGAATGTTTTATACAACAACATTGACATTAGCGCATAGATTTGCCTATTTGTGATCAGAGAATGAGACCTTATTGGCACATAATCATTGAAAAATCTTCCTTTATCTTTGGTTAAGTATTGTTTATTGTTTGCTATAGTTTGTAGAAGGTGCATGTGACACCAAGTTATCAAAGGATGAGGTAGTGATATGTTTATACTACAAAAAGTCATAGCGTTTTGCTTTGAAAGTTTTTGTGACTTCATTTGCAAAGAGGTGGTATGCTAGACATTGTAGCTACTTCAAGAAACATTGCTTTCTAGGCACCAATTTCTTGTATGAAAAGTTAGGAGTTTTATCTTTTTTCTTTGAACGAGATTGATCTTTTGGAGATTGCTATGTAATATTCATTTCTTTAACAATATTAACCTATACAAATGGGATGTTCCTTACAAACATTGTAGCTAAGACAAATGTACCTTGTTGGCTTGTGGAATTGCTTCTATTCATTTATTGTAGGGAACATCTTGATTAAAAAAATATGTATGTTATGATCAAGTTACATGTTACTAATTGATAACAATGCTTGAACATTATTGTAGGTGATGCAAGACTACGTCTCGATAGGGGGTCGGGTACAATTGGGGCCATTAGATGAGATGGATGGCATGGTGTTGTTCTCGCACTATGCCTTTGACGGGGCAAAAGTAGACAAAGAACGACAAAGGCTCATCCACCAACTCATGGTAAAGGATGGCCACTCACACAAGCAAGCTGAGCAACACCCCAATGTAGACAAGTCGTTCCATGACTTTGAGACCACCTCCATTGAGATTGTGAATACTTGTGCTGGGAACCCCCTTAGTCTCCAAGTGGTGGGTGAGTTTCTTGGCAAAAAGAAGAACTTCTTCAACATCGCAGATCTCTTGGAGATGTACAAAGAGGCCTTGTACAAATTGAACCATGCTCAGGTAACCTCATCTTTGTTTCTTCCCTATGCAATGTAAAACACTTCAATAGTAGAAAAACATGTTGTAGTTAGCCATCAGTGAGTCTTCTCATGTCCTTGGTCTACATAGTCCACCTTTTCATTTAGTGAAAGTAGGATTTGAATATCAAGTCAACATAACACCAATTGTAGGGATTTGAATGTCAATTTTGGATTAGATAATGGCAATCAAGCCCATGGTTATCAAAATCAATTTGCAAGGTAGTACCTACTTGTCCAAGTTGCAAGTGCCAAAATTGGTACTAAGTTACAAATTATGCTAGATAGCCATGGCCTTGATTGCCATCAATGAACATAATGCCAATGCAAGACACAAGTTTGAACTTACAATAGACATTTCATCCTCCCAACATGTGTTTGTGATATCTTGGTAGTCAAACTTTTCCACTAGAGTTAAAAGTTTGAAACCAATGAAAAACATGTCTCAAACAAAGTAGCAAATAGGAACATATCAAAGACTCACTCCATGAACAAAAGATACGTATGGGAAATAGAGAAGTGTCAACTGACGACATAAAAAGATGCCCTCCTTGTTGGTTCTCACAGTTGGGTCTCACAGTTGGGTCTCACAGTTGGGTCTCACAGTTTTACACACTTGGATAGTCGTAGGACAGAGTCATTGTACATATTTTGCGCGCTTTCTTTTAAGAATGTGTCAAAGTTGTGACCCTTGAAAGCTATTGTGAATGTTTTGCCTCAACAGGTGCTGGGCGGCAGCAAGAGCAACGACAGGCTGTGGACGCGTCTCTGGGACCGATTCCACGACTTGGACCGTCCCGAGCAAGACGTGTTTGTGGAGTTGGCCTCCTTCATTGACGAGCAGGCCTCCAATCGGAGCTGGACTGTGAGCAGGGAAGCTTTCATCAACCATTCCAAGTCCGGGTCGCCCCGCATCAGTCTCCAGAACTTGATCGACAAGAGCTTCGTTGCAGTGAAACCAGGCGGACTGACAGTGAGTATGCACAATCACTTCCGTGCCATGGGGCGCAAGGTTGCTGCGGAGCGAGCGACTGGAGAAAAAAATTCTGGTTAAGGTAGTGGTGGTGAAAAATTAACACGTTGATGATTGAATTTGACAGTTCAATTGGTCTGCGGCGCTGGAGAGACTCTACAATGGATGGATGGATCGATCGATCGATGTCATTTTTGAGCTTCTAGATTTCATGACTCTAATCGGAGCTTGAAAAAACAGAAATCAACAGTGTCATGGTTATTTTCGTCAGTCCCCTTTTAAGATTTGCTTCCACAATGAAAAAATATGTAGAGATTTTTCTTTCTAGTACGCATCATCTGTTCTCAAGATGATGTGGGAAAGTACAAACTCCCAAGTCAATATATGTACATATATAAGCGTAGTTAGCATTGAACCGGAGTGAACTGAAGTTTCATTGATTTAATTCTTGGAGGATTTCAACTCCGGGTTGCCCAGGATTCAGGATTACGGTAAGGTAGTCAGCTATAAAAGTGACCGTGCTCTAAAAGCCAACGTGACTCGAGGTACGTTTTGCTTTCATCAATGTAGCAAGAGTGTACATTTCAGGAGGTGGTTAGTGACAACTGCGTTTCAACTTCAAAAATTCGTAACTAATTCCATGAATGTCCAAAAAATATGAAACGATTTGGGTTAAATGCCAATTCCATTTTTCTTCCTACAAAAATAGAATGAAAATTGTTTCAAAGAGTTCTGCTTCCCCAAAATGCAATCAGCTCTTACTGTAGAAGGTCGCTTAAAGAGCAGACAACCTTAGACTGTTTTGTATACTGTACTGTACATTCCTTTTATATGCACTTGAGATGCTCTGCAATGGATCGATTTATATTTTGAGCTAGTTGAAATTCTTGACTATCTTGATAAAATGAGCCCATGTGTGATTGATTAGCAAGTTAGCGTTGACACCGGAGCAAAATGAAGTATATTCCAAATTTTGATGAATTCTATATCTTGAGAATTGATCGACATGATTTGAAGTTTATGGTGATAAATCCTAGGGTGTAGCTAAGTATGAGTAAGGTAGGAGGTCCATAAACCATCCCTTTAAGCTAGTTACTTACCCCATCAATGACAATAATAGATATTTCAAGGAGCATGTTGTTCATTCCTAGATAGGGGATGCATCGGTAGAACCTAGTCAATTTATTGACCTCCTATTTTTGTCATTAGTGTAACATAGGGCTTAAGATTATTGGAAAGATGCTAGTGAAAATTTAAAGTACTAATGAAGAACACACTACTAAATAGATTATTTTTTATGTATTTAGTTGTTTGTGAGTTAAGATGGATGCAATTGGGGGTGTTGGTTCAAGCTATCAACCTTGAACTAAATTCTATTGTACTTGACAAAATGTTAAAGAATATTTGTTCATTTGTAAATGTTTATGAAGCAAAATGCAATTGCTTGAATAAATTTTGAAGGCATGATGAATGAATTATAAATTTTTAAAGGTGAAAGTTATATGAAGCTTTAAGTGTGACCTATAGTAGATCAATTCGAAATTCATTTAATGTACTCTATATTGAGAGAGATTTATCACCACAACATTATTCAAGTGTGACATTAAATTGAAAGAAACATCACTAAAAATTATCTCATTGTAAAACTATATTAAATGGATCTATTAATTATCCAAAATGGTAACCATCTACACATTGTATTGTCACTAAACTACTACTCACCATTTTGGTTATTCTATTGGCTTAACTTCTAGTTAGAAATAGGGTGGACAATTCATGAGGTCAATATTAGGTACACTTAGCTTAAACTATTGAACGTAGTGGTACATAGGTTTAGATGTCTACATTCCAATAGTCTTTTGTTTCTACTTGACATTAAAGACTAGATGATGCTCAAGGATAGAGAGGCTCGAAAAAATTACTAGATATAATTCCAAGTCATTCTACTCAATTGAAATGTCCAAAATCTATATATTTTTGGTGATATAAGGATTTAGAATGAGAAGCATTACAAATTCTAATTCTCTTGTGATTATCTAATGAGACAATGATAGAATCAAACTCAACATAAGAATATTGATTGTATTGTATAATAGGATACAATATTCTTACACCAATTTGTAAACTACCAATTTCAGTGTTCAAAGAAATCGCATAATGTAAAATATAATTCACATTTTTTGTCATGCATAGCTAATATTACATATCTTTGTACTTGACTCACACTATGATGAATTTTGTATATTTAGACATGATGGTACAATTCCTATGCCAAAATTTAATTAAAAGACAAAGATATATGTTTTACAAAATTCAATCATAGGAAACCTCACATTGAACTCTTCATAGATCATATTGTTGTTTATTAACCCCTAAATGTCCAAGGCCATTTTTGAGCTTCTAGGAATTTGCTTTAAATTGAACAAAAATCCATCATTTTGATAAGTTGTATTGATTTTTTATTTGTAACCATACAAACTCAAACTAGACATGCTAGAGATCACATAGAAAAAGAAACCACAACAATATCACTTATGGATTGAAAGATTATAATGTTTGATCATGAAGGTGTTAAAACTACAAAAGTGATTTGAAGTCTTTCAATCCTCTTTTTACAAGTCAAATCTAGAAAGTTGGTCACCAAAAAAATATGAGGATAAAGGGCCTAACATGCATAATCCCAATCAATTTATGGCTTCTCAAAATCTACTCTATAGTTTTTCTAACCCCTAAATGCCCAAGGCACCAGATTTTGGTGTTTCGAAAACTTTGAAGTTAAATAAAACTCAACCAAATTACTATTATTAGTAGTTTATATTTTTGGAGAATTCTTTTGGAAGTCTAGTTTTAGGATCAAAAAGTTGATCTAAAAAATAAAGGATTATGATTTTTCTATTGACGATTTAGTGCAAGGATGCCCATTGCAATCTTGACTTCCTATAGTGTTGAGGGCTCTAGGAAATGAGCCTCAAATACACTAGATCTTGGAGGCAAAATCACATTCAAAATTCATTTTAAAAAATTGTAGAATAGATTTTGAAAAATCGTAAATTGATTGGGGTTGTGCATGTTAGGCCCTATAACCTCATATTTTTTTAGTGACCAAATTTTTAGAGTTGACATGCAAAAAGTGAATCTAAAAATTTTCACAGTTTTTACACCTTCATGATCAAACATTATAATCTTTCAATATGTAAGTAATATTGTTATGTTTTCTTTTCCTATGTGATCTCTAACATGTCTAATTTGAATTTGTACAGTTACAATTCAAAAAAAATTGGTACAACTTATGAAAATGTTGACTTTTTGTTCAATTTAGAGCAAATTTCAAGGAGCTCCAAACAGACCTTGGGCATTTAGGGGTTAAATGAATTTCGAATGTGATTTTTCCTCCAAGATGTAGTGTATTTGACACTCATTTCCAAGAGCCCCCAACACTATAAGAAAGTCAAGATTGCAATGGACACCCTTGCACAAAATCTTGAAAAGAAAAATCATAATCCATCCTTTTCAAAATCAGATTTTTGATGCTAAAATTAGACTTCAAAAGGAATTTTCCCAAAACATAAACTTCTAAAAATGGCAAAGTGCTTAGGTTTTATCTAACTTCAAAGTTTTCCAAACACCGCATTTTGGTGCTTCCAACATTTAGGGGTTCATGGGGTAATTTTTAAATATAAAAGACATGCATACAGATGTTTCCAACATATCAATATGCAACCGAATTAAATAAAATTAACACCAATGTTTTCAATCAATTACGATGCTAAATCATGAATATTGAATGAAGCCATTCATCAAAAATGGAGTTTTGGGTTTTGGAAATTGAAATTTGATATACTTAAGGATCACACAAGAATTGAATGTTAATTGTGAAGACAAAAAATGACAATTGTATTCTATATTATACAAAATTCTTTGAATGTCACAATAGGTAGTTTGTAAGATTATTGTACATCATCAACCGACTTGACCGATATCCAGAAAGGACAAACATAAAGCTTAGAACCGATGAGGCTGCTAATGCAAACCGGAAATAGTTGGTTCTCGTGTCTTTTAATGTCGCACAGACCATTCCAAACAGAGTGTAAAAAAATCTTCTCAAAAATAAAGGAATCCATATGAAAGAGATAGTCCATCGTAAATGGGAGCTGCTTTTCTCCTTAGATAAGAGAACCTGACCTCTCTCTTTTTTAAGCTACATTCCAAATCTAAATTTACACTCTGGACTTATCAGTACAGAAGTTGGTGCAAAATCATGGACAAGGCACCCATACCCTTCTGATCAGTTGTCACAGAAGATGGCAACAGGAGATACGGTCCTACAATGGAAAGGAAGACAATAAAGGAAAAGAAAAGAACATGGTACAAGTGCCTCATTTCCGCAAGACCTTAAAAGTTACGAGTCAATTCTGTAATCTCATCCACTGTGATTTTCTGTACAGATTCAACAAACAAATTTTTCCATGAGAATCAATGCACAAAGCAAGTTTGGGAACAGCAATTAATCTATGCAATCCAATCATGATAGCTCGATGAGTCAAATCTTCGTTCACTTTTAAAAATTTGAAGACGAGAGTATATTGTCTAAACTAACCGATTTGCATCATGATGTATTGACTACCACGAGCATTCTGATCTTATTAACTTTGGTTTCACACAACTACTTGTAAATACAATTTGGCAACAGAAAGCTCGGAAAAGGAAAGAGCAGTGAAACACAATTCATGCTTAAATGCTAAAGTACCTGTTCATCTCCCGCAAAATCGTTATCAGATGTCAAGAACAACATGCAATGACACTCCTTCCTGTACAGACACAACCAATTCAGAAGGACAATATCAGAAAACTCGTGAAAATTAATTTCAAGAAACACTAGATCTCAATCCTTATCAAGCATTCTTCTATTTCACGATAACCCAAGAATCATTGCAAGCAGAGCAAGAATACAAGATGAATACACTAACGGAGTCCACAATCAGCACAAGCTTAATGAAAGAAAGTTGCACCTCTCACGCATGGGAACACAAGGACAGTTCCAGAAACCTTGTTGAACTTCAGCCTCCTTGTCATCGTAGTGCCTGAGAAATCAACAAAGTGTGATTGAATATGATTTGATAAATAGAAATAATTCCAATTACCAAGATCCAGACCAATACCAAGGTATTAATTTAATCTATAATTACTAGAAATCTATAAAACCCCAGGCGACAGACCACTGAAAAGTTAGCAAAGAAGAAAAGATTTGCGGAAAAGAACCAATTACAATCATGAAATTTTTCATTTCATTACAAACCTGCACGGGCAAAGAGGAGCGCCTAAAGTATCCTTGTGCTCTGCCAACCCCTGAAATACAAGAACCAGAATAAGTCGACACAAGAAAACACGAAGAATGGATAGAATAAAACGAAAGACAGAAAAATCATTTAGCGCTTCTGTAGGCAATTGTGGTATTAGGAGTTTTGAAATTGTTTGGTATCAAATTATACCAATAATAATGCAGCAGGCACTCCCCCACAACGACCAGGTAACCATCTCAAAGAATTATTAACACAAAAATCGTGAGAAAAATGCTTTCTCGATCTTAGGGTTATCATGAACTAAATGATAAGTACGATTCCACCCACCTTAATAACAACAGCCGTGACACCCTTGTCCACGCAGAAAAAAGTGTCCGACTTCCTTGCATACTGCTCCGAAAACTTGCGCATAACTTCCAGGGACTTTGCAGAAGGCTCTCCTGCAATAAATCAAACCCACATCTCAGATTCTAAAACAGTCGAAGGAGCAAAATCTTGCAGGTTCAGAAGAAATAATAAGACCAGAATTCAGAAGCTTAAGATAGGGCAATGACGGCAATAGGGAAATTTACAACTGGAACTGAAAAGCTAGAAAAAAATTTACTCTTCTGAGGATTCTCGTACGACAAAAGCATTTGTGCGTACAGAGAAAGGGCCACTCAAAGGTTAATCTTAATGAGGACTCATAGTAGTCGCCTGCGGTTATAAGCCGTAACCACTCCTCTTTCACATAGTTTCTACTGAGGCTCAATTTCCCAAGAGCTTCTTTGCTTCATCCTTGGACCAACCATGACTCATTGAGAATACGCTAGGCACCTCAAATTTCGACCCATCATTATAGCATCCTCATAGAGATTATGCTATGCAACTCATATGTAGAGCCAATGATCATCGCGTTCTCATTGAGACTATGCTAAAACTCAAATCTCGGGCCATGAAAATAGCGTCCTCATCCAGATAATTCTAGGTACCTCAAATCTGGAGCCATGAAGCTACTGACTCAGCCTGAACAATTTCTCACAACTGAGTTCCAGATTTAAGTTACCAAGTACAATACGCGCCACACTCAAATCCAAATTCCCCTATGTCACCATCAGCCAAAACACCAATTCCAGCTCATTCCGTACCTCCTGCCCGCACTGCGAGTCCCTTCGGGACGGAAGAAGAAACGCCAGAAGAAGCCCCAGCAAGACCATTCGATTGCGAAGTGCATACGGAACGGCTGCTCAGATGCGATGATGAGAAGACTCCTGCCATTCCTGCACCGGCCATCAAGCACGCCATCTTTCCTTCTCTTTTTCAAGTCCCGCTCTAATTCTAAACCCTGCGTAGACCGCATGAATGAGAAATTCTGCACAGCCCAGTGAACCCCAGAAGCACATTCCAAAAAAAGAACAATCGAAATGCAATTCGAAACCAGAAGCGAACCCGCAAATTCATTGTTATATTGTTACTAAAATTCTAACAACCTCCGTTCGCACAACAGCGTCACAATGCCTATGGAAAAATCGAAAAAAACACTAACCAATCTAATGATGCACAGTCCATAGAACTCCGAAAGCACAAATCCAAAAGAAAAATCTATTTGAAACGCGAACCCAATACGAAATCAGAAGCGAAACAGAAATCTCATCGTCACTAAATCCTAACAAGCTCACAGTGACAGTGCCTTTGATTAAAACACGCGCAAACACAAACCCACGTAATGCTGCACAGTTCAATTCAAAGCACAATTCAAAACAGAAAAAATCTAATTGAAACTCGCAGAGAGGCTACTGGAAATGCGAAATCAAATCCGAAACTGAGGCACTAAGATTCTACCAACAGAGAGTGTCAATGCCTTCAGTTTGAAGAAAATACTAACCGAACCGACCTAATGACTCTCGCAAGTTCCGCAAACAGACACAAAAATGCAAGGGCATCTTCAATTTGAATCCTCACAAATTGAATGCACGAAATTTTTTTCTGCAACACAGAAATCTGAGTGGTCTTGAGGGAACTGAATTGCTGGCCAGAATTGAGCTTGAATTTAGGGTTCAGATCGTCTGCCAGCCCTGGTGGATAAGAAGAGGGATTCCTATTTCGGAGAATGCATATTCCAGCAAATAACGAGGGCCACTCACATTCTTTTCTTGGATGAACGGTGGATGGTTCTAGTCGACTGGGATGATCTTTTTCCTTTCAGGTGGATGGTAGTGGGACCTATTACCGCTGATTTCAAACATTTTGCAACTAGACATAAATGAAAAATTTTGCATTTATTTTTCAGGGATGTAACTTAGTATTATGTGTACTACAAGTCATAAGATTTTCAAATTTTTCGGGGGAAATTTAAAATTATTGTAAACTTTTTAAGAAAAAAATGAAGAAAATTCGTATCAAATACAATATGTACTAGAAAAATCTGAAATTTTCACCATGGACGTGTATTATAGTGCATAATACCATGGTATAATCCAAAGTGACTATGCTATGTCACTCTAAGATGAGAACATCAACAAACCATGGTTATAGACCAAAAATTCATATTGCCATAAGCTAAGTGTAAAGAGTTGCATACCACATAAAATTATTGACTTCTAGAATTCCTCCATGAAATAGATCTTTGTCTACAAGAGGACCACCCCCTCTGAATTTTGCTCCAAAGATCTTCAAATAGTTATTCAATAGTGCTCTCAACCTTATGTCTACTAGTGACATGGCATATTTTCAAAAATATTTATAATAATTGTAAAATGTTTGATGTGGAGTAGTATTTCAATACATAATTTTTTATTTGTCCTTTGAAAAGGAAATGGTATAGTAATTGTTGCAGAACTAAACTTGTTACAAAACCATTCCCTACAACTTTTCACCTAAAATGTTCAAGTTCATAACATAAATGCCTAAAATCTATTTTAGATACATTTGTGATCAACACTTAAAAAATGTATAGTTTATTTATATAATGGCTAAAAATGCATGCTAAGAGAATCTTCAATCAATTGCCACAAAGATCCAACAAAAACTAAGACAATTCCCTAATAGGAACTATACTCACATTCTTATAGAGTTGGTTTTAGGTATTGTTATTTTTGTGGTTGTTAGGATGTAGAGGTTCAAGATTTGTACTCCAATAATTGAAGCCATGTGGAAAATTTAATTTGAAATCTTTATGAAGAGGCTAGTACTTTGAGACAAGCTTTGGGGCTTAGGCTGCATTTCCATGTGTTGACAAAATAAGCCAAGCCCACTACAAAACAAAGCATTTGTCAATTTTTTACATGTGATTGTGACCATGGTAATTAATGAAAGAATAATTTGTAAACTTGGTCGGCATAACTTTAGTAAGAAGTATACTATTAGTACAGGAATCAAAGAATGTGGTTATATCAAAAAATCTACTTTGACCTGCAACAAAAGGTAACCCATTATTTGGAAACAGGTTGTATCCATTATTGAAAATTATAGTTTAGCTCTCAATTGGGCTCACTATATATTATTGGATAGTTATCCTTGAGAGCTTTCTAAAGTAAGGTTACTACACCTGAATGGAGTTGAAGAAGTTATTGAGCATATTCTTTCTATTAAATTGCCTAATTCTTGGTTGGATCCTATTGGAATTCAAAAGAATATTTTAAACTCCCTTCTTGTGCATTTATCGAACATTGGATGAAGAAAATATGAATTTTCAAAGTGTTGAAAATTTGTGTTTCTAAAATCAACCCTAAACTCTCATGAATAGTAGAAGTACATTTTAGGCAAGAATTTGTAGTATCGTTTGTAGAAAGGGGTCACAATTAGGTACAATAATCTTATATCATACAAAAACTACACATATAATCACACAAATAACTTTTTCAATACAAAACAATTCAGTATGGTTTCCATTATTATATTGGAAAACTTTTTGTAGGATCTTGTTGGTACTCAAAAGGGGATTCTAGATGTTTCTAAAACCGACCATAGACTCTCATGAACAATGAGAGTACATTTTAGGCAAGAATCTAAACTAGTCAGATTCAAAAAATGGTCCGAATTAGGTGTAGTTACCTTCATCAGAAAAGTTGGGCTAGATTATTTTGGTACCATTTTGACACCAAAGGTCGCATACAAATCATTTTAGTGTCATTTTATCCATACTAGGTTGGTATGGAGGTTGGCACCAAATTAACTTAATTGCATTTCAATGCACCATTGTGGCACTATGTTCACATGCCTTGAAGTTCCTAATGTTATGCCCAACTTTGTTAAAACTCTTCTCATTAGCTTTCTATAAAAGAATTGACAGCATCAAATTGTGAATTTCAGCAAATGTGAGATTACTTTGAGAACAATCACAATCCTAGTCCTTCACTTGTTTCCACATAGAAGTGAACATTGATTGTTCTGATCGCATATGCCAAAAACCTATTACCGACTCTGCAACTCCAGTAATCACATTGGACCTTTGCCAACTTCACTGGCACATGGAAGACAGTGCCCTTAGAATCACACGGGCTAGATTTAGAAACAAATGACAGATACGCACACTGCAGTTGATATTACGAACTCTGACAAATCCTAAGTGAGGAGGCAAAAAATCAGCCGAGGAATTCTTACAGAACTACCGAGGGACTACATATCTGCAACGAAGATTAGAATTAGCTCATGTGCTACAGATACGAGACCTGTGCTTGACAATCCGCTTGATTTCATACAAGTCAATGGAGTGCAGAGAATCTTAATAAACCATAGCCTGGAATTGAAGTACGAATCAGCCAGAATCTGCGCTTCCATGAGTGGTGGATAAAAAGCTTTACCGTGAAAGAAATGGTTTTTCCAGCGGTTACGTAATCTTTGACGACTACGCAATCGATTTTGGAGGAGCCGAAGAATGGCAACCACATTCCATTCCTGTTTGCGCTGAAAGTCTAGTACTCTATTGAGAGGCTGGTTTCGATTATCCTCCGCAATGAGATTTCACTTCAAATTGTTCCCCCCCACAAAAAATTTCACATACTCAAAGCGTTGATGAAAGGTGAAACCACAGTCGTTTGTATAGGCTGATATAGACATTGTTGACTGACAAATTGGGATGCACCGGGTCATGCGTCAGCATTCTCTTGTTCCATGGATACCACCATGGCTAGCCGGGCATAGACCTGCAAGGATCACCAACCAACGTCGTAGATAAATCATCTAAATTCTGGACGCAGTTTTTTCTTTCAAAAGACTTGACCTCTTCACACGAGAATCAAACCTTCATAAACATCAATCAGCGAAAGTAGAGCATACGGGACGACTTCTGAATAGGGACCGTTTACAGTCATATGCAAAAACATTTCCCAGGATTATGAAAAATCCAATAATAGATCAATTTCAGCTTTCCCATGTGATATCACCAATCGAGTCCAAACAAGCGAATGTAAAAACGTACCTCTGGGAGCCGAGAGCCATCCGTTATCACGTTAGATCCAGTACTCGACTTTCCATTTACATGACGTTCACTTGGAGGTTGCGCCTAATGGAATCATAAACTTCATCTTTCAGCACAGAATGTAACACAAAAAACCAAAGCTATAGACCAGAAAATTCAGATTACAATTGCAGGCTGTAACGGACAAAATACCTGTTGTTTGATTACTTGCACTGACCGCTCTCTGCTACTACTGGCAACTTTGGGCTCTAGTTGATTAGCAGTAACAGAAATATCGACGGCACCAGCCGATGGATCGTAAGATGAATCATACCTGCACAACTTTGATTATTCAGTGTTGAATCCAAACCTGGACACACTCTATTGTCGGAATACTGCTTTCTTTCTGTCCGAGCTCACATACAAAAAACTAAACTTCAGTTCACAGGTTCAACTTGCATTGCATTACAAAGAAATGCATCATCCAGTACACCTTACCAGTCTCGTGGTAGTCCTGCCAATGACCTTGCCGCGTGATTAAAAGGTCCTCTCAGTTCCACATCACTCTCCTTTAGCAAACCTGGAAACGGTGGTTACATCTACAAATCAGGTTATGTAACGAAGAGCCAATGAATTGTTTCGTAAATTTTTACAAAGATTGTAGTCTCAAGCCTCATGCAGACACAACCATCTCATTAAATACAAGAAACTGCCTAAGAGAATAAGTGCAAATCGAATACCTTGAAAACGATCTGCAGGATCCAAACCAAGCCGTCGGCATACATCCACAAACCAAGCCACACCAACTGCAACATGGGCAACTTCTTCTTGAGCAATGCGCTTGGAAATACTGGCACTACGGGCATCACCATTTCCCGTTAGCCTGTCAAATAACCTTGGTCCAGCATCTAATCCGCGGGCTTCCTGTTTGCCCAGAAACAAAAAGTTTATTTCAAATGCATATTTATGTGTTCTAGAATAGAGAGTCTATTACCTAGGTTTACATTGCTTCGCCATCTTGCTCAAGTGCAAGATGATAGATCTTCAAACATGAGTACGATAGTAATTAAACAACACGCATGACATTCACCTCATTCTGTAAATCACATCAAATTTTACACCCAACATAACTCCAAGTTTCAAACCTAAAGCTTCAGTGCTTGCTACCATTGCAAAGAAGCAAGCAAGGGTAAGCGGTGTGCACCTGCACCATTGGGATGATTGCAAGTCGCGCCATCACACTTTTTGATGACTTTTGACAATCTGCCAACAGGAGATTATGTGCTGGCATATCACCATAGCTGTTCCCCTCCAAATCCAAATGAACACCCTAGATTAGTTTTCTACAACCCTGTCGTCATAGCGAAATGATCAAAGGGACAACCACAGTAACTAGATGGGTTGCATTTATGATTGAATCGAGAGCGACAAGAGTAAACTTTCGCACACCTAAATCCCATTTCAGCAAGACGTTGAAGGCACCAGAGGCAATGCCGACTCTCATCATCCGCCACATGTGCAAAGTCTGCAAAGAATTGTGGATCAAGCTCCTCACTTGCACTAGAAAATCTGACAACAGTATCCCAGGCTAAATCGATTGCATTCAACTCTATGTGTGCCAAGTTGTGAAGAGCATGCGCGCTCGGCGTGAGGATTGTGCCTGAAGGTGGAGGAATCTTCCACGGGTGAACCTGCGCACAAAGTGTCCATTTCGGATTACTACTCCGGTGATTTCCTACTCCGCAATATGGTACGAACCAAAGAAATTCATTGTAACAGAGATGTACAGACCACCTACTGTGAACCAATCCAAAAAGAATGAGAACACTTATAAATTACTACTTCAACATTTCGGCACATGACTTTTCATACAGATTCAGCAAAACAATGGACTAAAAACTCTTCAAAGTTGTGGCATTCCACAAAGAGCTTGGAAGCACGAAGGAGTAGGGAAAAAGAGAGGCAGTTATGAACCAAATTTTTTACCAGCTCGGGCTTCTCAGGCCTGGCAGGCGAGTCAGGCGCTTCCGCATGCCCAAGGGAAAGCTCGCCATTGCACCAGAGACGGTAGGCGTGGTGAGTAAGCACAGCCTTCTCGACAGGGTCCGCAGTACGAAGCACCTTCGCACCCCACTCTGCGAGGGACGAACCCCCCGGGCCAAAACTCAATTCCTCCACTCTCGCTTCTAACCCTCGCAGCTTCTCCCAATGCAATTGAAAGACGTCCAAAGCGACATTTGATTTCTTAGCCATAGACGATGCAATGTCCTCAAATTCATTCCTGGCAGATGAAGGAGCCCGCTTCCCCCAGACGCGCAAGTCGTTCAGAGGCTTCGTCCTCCAGCCTGGCAAACCTACCCACATTTGAGCTGGTGACAATGCGCGCGCTTCAGCGCAGGAGCGCAAATGCAAGTCCTTCGACATCGACGGCGTCACCGCGGCGTCTCCACACGGAATCCTACAAAATTGGCTGTGCAAAGAGTTGTGCCGCTGCTCATTCAGTTGCCAAACAATTCTCCGCGATTTCACGACGTGTATGGAAACACTAGCCCAGGGCAATCCACCAGACATGGCAGCCGAGCTCAATGAAAACTGTATAACTTAGCTCGTATCTAGATTGACAAATTGAGTCACAAGCCTCGCCACGTCACCTACTTCCCTCCAAAACCTAATCTCCTGACCTATTTTTCTAGACGAGGATGAAATTGTCCATTTATTTCAGTGAAAAAACTACTCTCCTTTTATCAACCAACCCGTCACCTGCTTCGAGACATAGTGAGTTAGTGACCCTTACCCAACTAATCAAAATAACTTAAATTACTTCAAAACTCTAATCAAGCGCTCAGTCACCGACAATGATCTTACCTACTTCAGAGCTCGAATTGATGTCGAATGTCGATGTCGTTGCAATCACGAAAGCGCCAAGACACTCTTCATCTGCCGGCCACTAGCAAAATATTCCCAGGCAAAGGTCATGAGATTCTAGTCGCGAATATCATACACCGACAACGTTGTGCACCGACATCGAACTCCGCTACCGTCGTCTGCAACCACTACACACAGATTCCTAATCAGAATCTCTAATTCACAGTAAACCCAATCAATATCCAAAGCATTCACACAAACTCGTGTATAACACAACGCAGAGCTTCAAAGCGTGATTTCCGCTCCGGTCACCTACGAGCACCAACTACCACTGCCAAACCCATCATTGCATCCTCTCCAACCCTAATTACAAACGTCGTAACCTAATTAATTCGCAGCTAGCTTCATTCCAATGTCGACCTCGATCGTTGCAAACATAAAATCACCGTAGAAACTCTTTTTCTGCCATTCACGGGATATTCTCTTGCTAAAGTAATGGCAATTCTACATATTCGCGAGTGTCATACACCGACATACATAATTAATCTGCAACCCACAAACTTCCCGACCAACAAAATCCTCTGCCATTATCTGCAACCCACAAGCGGCGCAGATTTCTAGTCATATCTCTAAAGTCAATATTCAGGATCCCAAGCATTGATTAACCTTGTTTATTGTGCTTCAAGCGTGCATAATTCTAATTTTTCAATCCGCTACGAATAAGTTACAAACGACTAGAACTAGCTACTGCATATATGTCAGGCCGATCATTGCATCTTCTTCGACTGCTGAACAACAACAGCCTCACATAAGTTACAGAGAGTCTGACTTGACCGCTTCCCAATTCCGCAAAGCCTAGTGACACTCCATGCCATGCCCAGGGAATTGGTACCAATGAGACAGCAATCTTTTAGAAATTTTCCAATCTGTCAGCAGCTAGCAGCAGCAGAAGCAGCATGCAGGAGCGCCTTTGGTTCCACGCTTTTCCAACACTCTGCACGAAACCAGTGGTACCAAACTCTGGCGAAGTTGAAATTGCACACATCAGAGCTGTCGACGTTATTCATTTGTACATTTGCGGAGAATTCAAGGTTACTGTTGAGCTCCCACACTTTCTTCTGCTGGTCAGTTAAGTTACTAGTATGAGAAAATTCACTCTGACTTCTCCAAAAGTTAGTCTGCTCTAAAAGCAACCATTTAAGGGTTGGTCTGCCTTTTTCATGGGCCTTTTTCATGGGCTACAGTGGATGGGAAGATTTTTAGCTCATTTTTCAGAGGAAGAGAAATAGATGCAGAATGTAACACAAGTGATTTCATATTTTTCAGAGCATTATAGAATTACTTATGAATTTTCAAAGATTTCTGTCGTAGGCACCTAGTTGTGACCGTATGTCTCCCAAAATCTGTTCCCTTGCAACTTGTAAAGAGATATGGGGAAACAAAGGAGAATGATTGGCCCTTGGAATAAATAACTCTTTATCCTTGATTCACTCAATGGCTAAAGAGGTTGATTTAAGGAGTACCTCATATCCATTCTAAGAGCTAATTATAGGGTTGATTCAAAGAAGGCAATGTCTTTTAGAACAAACTACCTCATATACATGTGGTAGACTAAAAAAGATAAAAGAAAATTTGTCATAACTATACAAAATACTAAAATTAGGTTGCCTCTCACTAATTTCTTGAAGTCTTATACTAAAGTAGACAAGTCTATTACCACCTTTGTAAGCAATCTGAATATCTTGGGGCAAATTACAAAAAGGGCTCATATTTTTTTGGAAATGTGTGCTTGTTTCACGAATCAAATCCAATGGAATTATAATTTTTTGATTAAAATTGTAAATTTTTCTCATAGGGGCCAGTGTATTAAAAAAATAAGGATATAGATGCAAACAAACACTATTTTATAGGGCGGTATGAATTTTTTTTCACATGCTATCATTATGTAATTTTTTAATGGAACATATTATTCCATACCCAATAATACCAATGGTGCATCCAATGCCATTTTCGATACCTTTTATTACTCTAAACTCAATTATAATTATTAGCCCCCATGTTTTTAAAATACCCTATCATTTGTTCACTACTCCAACCACTCACTACCCCCCACCCCACCACCACCCCAAGAATTTTTGTGCATTTTTGAAGTGGGCTACCCCAAAATTACAAAACCACTCATAGAGTGGAGTCATGAACATCCTACAAACAACCCATAACCTCTCTTCCATGTTTCCAATGGTACTTAATTAAGTGTTCATCATTAAAAGGATTGACACATTACTCCTTATTGGCAATAACGTAGTGACCTTGTTAGAAAATGAATAGATTTGGATGAGGTTTTGGATGGAATTGGGGCCAAAGTAGGATGATGGAATTAGGCAACCAGCAAAAATAGGTTGGCTTACCTTATATAAATATTTCATACTATTGTACTATTTAAAGATGCAATAGTTTTATCAACCCATAACTAGGTGTGTGGCATGAGTTGGTGCATTCATTGATGGAGTCATCTACACCTCCATGTAGACAACCAATGAATCATGCGATGTAACTTTTCAAGATAGGACAACCTCATTTCACTATTTTTGTGTAGGATATGTGTCCTTGTAGTTTTAGATAAAGTGCGTAAATCCAAAATTGTACATGAAAAGAAGTTCAATTTGTCGTCCAAGTATGTTGAGGGTGTTTTTCCATAATTTATGCATATATTGAAAATATTTGTGAAAAACTCAAAGAGTATGTGCAAAGTTTTCTACTATTTGCAGCTCTAATTACAATTTGGCGAGAATTTCATAATAAAGTTTTGAATCTCATACCCTCCATTTATTATGTTTGCATTGTTTAGCATGTATCTTTCATATTGTAGGAATTTCAAGGTAATTCCATTTGAGTGTGTTCTACAAGGATATGTATTCTACAATCTTCATTTTGCAACCATGTTCATAATAATGAACTAACTAACTAAGATCATGTTTCATTTTTTTTTGTCAATTCATAATTCTTTTTTAATTTGTAAATCAACATAGAATGTAGCAATGTAACATTGAATAAAATCTTGAATTCAAACTCTATTGGGCATCCAAGCAGGGGACATTTTTTCTAAAATATTGGACTATTTTCCACAATGAAATGAACCATTTTCAAATGTTCAAGAATTTTTTAAAGATAAAGCTCAACCACACACATAAAAGACTCAAGTTGGTAATGAGAATCAAAAAGAAAAATTCAAAGAAAAAGAAAAAGTTAAAAAAGAGAATTTGGTACCAACATTATTTATAAGTTGAGATGTTTGGTATCAAATTGAACAACAAGAGAACTTCAAAATTACAACAATTTTCATTTGATGGGGTGATGATAGATCAATGATTTGAATGTTAACCCATAAAGACCCAATGGTGCTTTCAAGAGAAATTTAAATAACTACATTGGTCAAAATTGAAAGAGAACTTTTTTTTATCCTTAACCATACAAAATGTAGAAGACTATTATAAAAATTTGTAGAAAAATTTTCAACACATTTGACTGCGTAGATTGAAAGATTATTAAATGCTTGAAGTGAGAAGAAAAATTCTTTTCATCTTGGCAAAACATGATCAACAAACTTCAAATCCACTTGGAGTAAATTTTTTGCTCTAAAGTAAGCAGATCCATTATGGTTTGCAACCCAATTCAAAGCTTTATTTTTGGATCCAATTTGATTCTATTCCATTCAAATGTAATTTTTATTGCATTTAATGTTCAATTGGGGCTTAGAGTTTTTGAACTATTGGGGATGAAAGGGTTGGAATTGGATTGGAAAGTCACCATTAATAAATTCATTGGACTCGCCCATGTGGCTTGTATACATGGCAAAAAGTTCATTCATTCTTTCACATATAAAGGGGGGTTTTAGGAGCTAAACGGAAAACTATATGTGTTTGTGTTCACTACCTATAATGTGTCATTTATTCTTCAAAATTGAGTTGACCAAATTACATGTGAAATAAACCTTGATTTGCCATTCATTTGTAAAAAAACTTGTAAATCCAATAACTATATCCATGCAAAGTGATAAACAATCCATAATGGGCTTCCTATCTTACATAAAATTATGCGTCTACACCATTAAGTACAACATCCTCTTGGGTACATTCTTGCAAAATTTTAGAAGCAAATATGGTGACTATCTTATTCTAAATCACTCTACAATACTAGGAAGTCAAGTGAATTACAATACACTAATCAATTTTTTGTGGAAAGAGGACATTTTCTTTCTAAAAATCTTAGAAGCGAAAACCTAGAGACAAACATTAGAAATGTGTGAAAAAAATTCCAAGAATTTTGAAAGTAAAAATTTCAAGATAGTCGCATTTTCAATTTAGACAAAATATATTTTTTTGAACTTGCCCAATAAGGTTAGTAGAATTTTGACTCCTCTTAGGATTATATTTTTGCTCTTAAAGTAGTTTTTTTGAAAATTGTATGATATATATATTGTTAGTTACATACATGCCAAATTTAAAAAGTAGATGAGGATTTTTTCAAAAGATTCCAAGTAGATGTTGAAGTAGATTCCTATAGATGGAGATTTTAAGGCAACAAAAGTTTTTCTCCAAACATTTGATTGAATTTTATTTTATGTCCCACAAAATGGATGCATGTCTACATCTCGTATCAAGATTACCCTATACATCTATTTGGTTCCAACTTCATCATCACCTACCTAAATTTAGTGTCCCTTAAATGAATATTAGGGCATGGCGTTAATCCCTGAAGTTCCTTGACTATGTTTTCACCAAAAAAGATCCAAAATTGCCACTTCTAATACAAGTAAAGAAAATTAGAAATAAAAACATCTTTAGACACATATAACCTTAGGATCTTGTTGTATGCTAGTTGAAGAAGATATGAAAAAAATTCAGAAATTTCCACTGTGTGGATTGCAAGATATCAGCATTTGAAGTTAATAAAACCTCTTTTTTCGGCCCTGCAAATGAATGGGCAGTTTCACTTCACAAGGTCACATTTATATGTAAAAATATCCATGTTAATGGTGTTTCTTTGGATTCATACTTCAAAGCAGTTGGCTACATGCTTGAAAAATTTCAGATCATTTGGAATTGTACAACATATAGGAAAAAAATAGTAAGTAAATAGTAGAGATTAATTCAAATATTAAATTGTTCAGAATTTAGTTATGGAATTAAAAAATGTTAGTATCAATGGTTGTAATTTTGTAATCTACAACCTATGATTTTCTTTTTTAAAATATTTAAAATAGAATAAATAAAGGACTTCAAAGTTTATTTTAGAGTAGCGATTCCATAACTACTCGCAAACTAAAACTCCTCATAACTTTCATCTCATTGATTAAAATGGAATGATTCACAACTTTCCCTGTGTTTATAAATCTAGAAAACCAATTTTGAAATTTTTATTACTAAAAAGAATGATTTTTTTTATCTACCTAGGCTTCCCAAGTTGAAAACCAAACAACATTTTGCATCATAACTTTTTCACTTGTATACTTAAATAAAATGAAATTTAGCACTTATGGAAGATATTCCCCTTCCACACCTTGTAAAAAAATTCAGCCTAAATAAGTGAAATCTGTGCTCATATGTATATGCCCCTAAAAGTTATGTTGCCAAAAATACAAGGTGGATCCTTCATTAGGGATCAAATGAATCATTTGAAGATTACGTCCTACATCTACCTTCCCCCAACCAAGGGTAAAATGTAAAAATTACTTTTATTTAATGGTTGCGCTATATCTTGCATTCTTCACTTCTCTTATTGAGTTTTTCACCTCCTCAACCTCATTTAAAGCCTCTAAATCCAAATTCTAATTCCAAATTTCCAAATTATGGGTGACATTATTTTTAGTGTTTTCACCAAGGGTAAAAACTTTGAATGACCACTTTAACCCCTAAAGAACCAAGGAGTCTACTTTGGCCTTTTCAAGAACTTGGGTAGGTTCTATTCACTTCATAGTTGGTAATTTGTGCATAAATTTTTTTAGAATGGATGCTATTCATCATAATCTACATGTGAAGCTTTGTTTTTTTGCCATTTTGATCAATATCGCTAAATTTAGAAGGGCTTTATTTATTTCAATGTCTAACTAGGCAACAAAAAATATATCCTAAAAAGTTATTATTATTTTTGGAGATTGTACAGATTGATACTTGCTCAAAAATATTTGAACCATTGAATTCCAAATAATGAGGTAAAAGCTAAGAGGAGTTTTATTTTGAAGGTATTTAAGGCAGAAAAAACATTTGAAGTTGTCTTTTGCTCTCAATTTTGAATTTTACACTTATTGACTAAAATGCACAAGTTATAGGACATACGTGATTTTTTCCTAAAAATATTGAAAAACAAAACTTTACCTTTTGGTAGGGCTAGAAAAGCCTACATTTTGAAGTTAAGGCCCATTGAACTTGCAATTAGTGAGGATATTCACTCTAAAACTTTGAGACAATATACTTGAATAAGTTAACTAAAGGAATCTATGGTTGGATTTGTTAAATAAATAAATACTAATGAAGATTTGGACCTTGCTTAGAGAATGAGTATTTTGAAGTACTTTTGGGCTACTAAACATGAAAGAATTTTAGAGGATAACATCTTACAATACAATAGGGGTGGTCACACCTTCTTCAACCCATTCTCAATCTTTAAGGAATAGGGATGTGGTGCTCTCGTGTTGGCTCTTTTTGCCTTGCAAAACCCAACACTTTGAAGATTGAAAATGGGCATTATTCTCCTCTAGAAGAGAATAATGGACGTGAAGAAGATTTCTTTGAAGAATTTTTCACCTAGTGTGTACTTTGCGCAAGTCACTTCCTCTCCAGTCATGCTACCAACATCAACGCTCACTCGAAATTTGGTTTGCAAATCCTTTTTTTAGACACCAAGTCAAATCTTTCTCATTCACATCGGATCCTCACCATAGCTTCAAGGCCTCTTCAGACTATGGCCATCTCAGTCGAGAGGTTGTGGGATTGAGTGACCAAACTTTGGTGAGAGTCAAAGGAAATAGGCAATAAATAGGCCAAAAACATAGGATTTGGAGCCTTCGGCCAACTGAAGTGTGAAGCCTCCAAAGGCCAAGGCCAAGCCCAAAGTCCAAACCTATACCATTTCTTTGACTTCTATCCTTCTCTCTCCACATTAATCCATCCAATTTCTGAAATTTTCCATGAAACCTCACTCCATTTGTCAATTTTTCCAATCAAAAGATAAAAAATATATATGAAAAAGGAGTAAAAAAAACAATTACAATACAAGTTCTCGTCATCAAATAAGGAATATGAAGGATA
Organism: Straminergon stramineum; assembly: GCA_963920665.1. Lineage (NCBI taxonomy): Eukaryota > Viridiplantae > Streptophyta > Bryopsida > Hypnales > Calliergonaceae > Straminergon > Straminergon stramineum. Next base: position 17,203,303 of record OY987266.1, read on the forward strand.
TAAATGGAATAAGAAGGTGTCACGGTCATTGAGGGGAAGTAGGTTCATTGAATGCAATGAATACCCATTGTAATGGTAGAGACTAGGATTCAAAAGCCAATGGTGGCCAACAAATAACAAATAACTTGACCTTTTTTATTTATTTTTAATTCAACAAATTCTCAATCAGAGTTTGAATCAACCAAAAATAAAGATTCAAACTTTGATCAAGAGTCCATCACCATATAAGCATTTGGTTGCCTCTAAGGCGACGGACTTTGGATTGTGTCCCCTTGTGTGAAGGGCCAAGAAACCGAAATCTTGGGTTTTTGAAATTTGATTGGCTAAAATCAACGGACTCCTGACCTAGTGCCATAGTGTGAAGTGGCCTTCATTCTCTTTTCCATTGAAATCAACACTTCAACAACACATGGAGAAACTGGCCAGTGCACAGATCCTCTTCATCCTCAAATCTATTCAATAAATCTTGAATTTTTGAAATCCACATTGCATCCCCAAATCTACTTTGTTATATTGTCACTTACATAAATTGCTTGCAAAATTGACTCTCAGAAATTCATGAGAAATTATTGCAGTGGTCCTCCTTTGCATATGAAAATTTCTCTTGAGTTTCTATTCTCCATGCTCCACACATAAAAAAGGGGGTGTTACACCTTCTTCATGGGTTTTGGCTCCCAAGGTAGACAAGCCTATTACCACCTTGATTTGCAATTTGACTATCTTAGGGCCAATTCTAAGGACACATTTTTCCATAGGTATGTGCTTGTTTCACAAATCAAAACCAAGTGGAATTATAATATTTTGAAGTGATCTACCCTAAAATTACAGAACCACCCTTAGAGTGGATTCCTAAACACCCTATCAACAACCCATAACCACCTTTTTTTGTAACTATTAGCACTTAAGTATTCACCAATCATGTATTGACATGTTACCCTTAATGGCATTAATTCACTATTTTGATTAGATTCTTGAACAAATTTGGGTGATTATCTAGACACATTTGGATGTTTGAATAGAAAAAATTGAGACCAAATATCATGATGGTCAATACAATGAGGGAATTAGAATCTGGACGAAATTGGGTTGATCTACATTAATTGGCTCCTCTTTTTTCTCTAGAACTTCTCATTCTTCATAGAGATTCCGTTTTTCATAGAAGGTGTGGCCTAACTTACCCCCATCTTCAGTGTTGTAGTGAAGTTAACTTAACCCTAGAAGGACGCTACGGACAATAAGTGTCCGATGGATGACTTCACTTGAGACTATAGGATGGAAAAAAATGTTTTTTCATCCAATTTTTTTATTTGGAGGGTACTTGAGTACATTTTCAGCGAATAGTATGGCAAAGTCCATCATTATGGTATTCTTGATTTTTCTAAAGAAGATGCTTAAAAAACAGATCACCCTTATAGTATATTTTGACCATTTCTTGCTATTTTCTCTTGATGTGAATTTCAGCCATAAAAATGATATTTTTTGAATTTGAGTCCAACTAATGAAATGAAGCTTATCAAGTTCAGTTTCTACTCCAACTGTAAATTTTGAAAAATTCATAAATTTCCATACTTTATAGCAATTTGAACTTGGGGCCTATAACCATGATTTGTTGATTTTCTAATTTTAGAGTGACTCGGTAACTTTGGCTTATACCAAGATGTTCTACACTATAATATACATTTATATTGAAAATTTACGATTTTTTTAATACATTTTGTATTTCATATGAACTTTTTTCATTTTTTTTCCAAAAAAATTCACAGTAATTTGAAATTTTTTCCTAATTGTAGTTTACATATTACTTCATCATTCTCTGAAAAATAAAAATGAATACTTTCATTCATATCTAGTTGCAAAATGGAAGCAAACAAAGCGGTGAATAGGGAGGCTTGAAATCAGTGGTCATGGGTCCGTCCTTCTAGGGTTAACTCCAAAAGTTTGCTGACTATACCCAATTCAAATAGGAGGTGGATTTATATTATTCCAAGCATTGAGATGTGTGCCTCTCCGTTTCCGGAACTCATCTTGCATGCCTTGAAGAAATTTCCATCACAAGTCACCGGAATCCACTGGAATCCATGGGATTTGTGATCAAGAAGCTCATAACTTACAAATTGTAAAGCCGAGGATGGATGTATTATTAAGGTACTAAGTCATAACATAACTTAAATTACAGTAAATTGGGGGAGGTACACGATTGAGGGAAGCTGTGAAAGCTCTCAAGGTGTTCCACTGTCTGTTTCATTTGTGTCACTGAGAAGGAAAAGAAAAACTTTAAGAACTCTCTCACCGTGAGGTACCTTTCGAATGCTTGCAACTCATTTTGCGTGGAAGGTAAGTCACTTCCTTCCTTGTCAGCGTCAGATTAATCTTCTTCCACAGAGCTTGCAGGGGGGGTGGATAAGTTCTAACTTACTGCAAAATCATTTGATTTCGAGCAATCAAGCCTCTGAGAGAAGGGAGGGAGGACGCCCATTGGGTGGTATAGTATAACATCATGTTTAGTTGGAGCTTTTGAAAGAGTGGAGGTGGCACCCAAATAATGCAATTTCAACCCATAAGATAAACCTGCCATGAAGTACTTAAGTACTGGGAGTCAGTCTGCAAAGGGGGCAGCACTGACTGCCATATGGTAAGATAATGCCCCCATGCTGAGTGAGTGTTGGGGGGTTGAACGTCAAGGGAGGGTACTCGAAAAGCGACCCTCATTTCTCGAAAAGCGACCACCAGCCCTTTTTCTTTTGGCACCATGGGGCCAGATTGCACCATTTCAAAATAAATGTCTACTTTTCGCCAGAAAAAAGTAATCTTTTTTCAAAAGAAATTTTCCATTTCTATTTTAAATGTGGATGAATTCACCTAATTTGGATGAAAAAGTACTTGAATATGATTGAAAAGTATTTTTTGGTCTAAAAGATGGATGAATGTAGAAATACAATACTTTGCCAAATTTTTAGTGATCGTCATCTTGGCACTTTCTTAAAAAGCAAAAAAAAGGGCTGGCGACCACTAACACAGAGGTACATTTCACTTTCTTCAATGTACCAATAATATACATTTCAAGAGGTGGACCACAGAGGTACATTTCATTTTATTCAATGTACCAATAGTATACATTTCAGGAAGTGGACCACAGAGGTACATTTCGTTTTATTCAATATATCAAAAGTGTACATTTGTGGAGGTGGACCACAAAGGTAGATTATGCTTCCTACAATGTACCAATCATGTATATTTCAGGAGGTGGAACATAGAGGTACATTTCACTTCCTTCAATGTACCAAGAGTGTATATTTTAGGAGGTGGAACACAGAGGTACATTTCGCTTCCTTCAATGTACCAAGAGTGTATATTTCATGAGGCGGAACACAGAGGTACATTTCATTTCCCTCCATGTATCAAGAGTGTACAATTTAGAAGGTGGAACACGGAGGTACATTTTGTTTTCTTCCATATATCAAGAGTGTACATTTTAGGAAGTGGAACAAAGAGATACATTTTGCTTCCTTCAATGTACCAGGAGTGTACATTTGAGGAGGTGGTTGCTTTTTAGTGGACCACTGTGATTTTCAGAAATTCAAAACTAATTCCACGAAAGTCCAAACAAATATGAAACGACTTGGATTTGATGCCAGTTCCACTTTACTCTTCTACAAAAATTGATTCAAACTTGTTTCAACTCGCTGTTTGTTCTTGAAAATTCTTGGAATAAACTCCGGGTTTAAAAATTAAAAAAACAACTTGTTTCAAGGAGTTTAGCTTAGCTTCCCCCCCAAATCCAATCAGCTAAGGTAGTAACTTAGAAGGTCGTTTTTCTTAAGAGCAGACTAACTTACTAGTGCTGTGCTGGGTGTTAGTTCACTTGCATGCTTTTGGTGTAGCCAATTTGCCATGCAGGCTCTGGAGGGGATGCTCTTTTTCAGGCACTTGAATACAGGATTGCAACTATTGAATACAGGCTCTCTTCCACTAAAGTACTGTACTCGGTCTGACACCAGGTTTCTGATTTAGGTGGGAGTGTTGAATTCAGTTTCTAGATTAACTTAACTTAACTGGAATGTACACCACTAGTGTAATTTTGCATGTGATGGGTTGGTTCCCATTTGGCTTGTCATAGACTGAGTTACCTTACTTTGTGTGCTCAGTCAGTGAAACAAGTTGTCTAATAAGGTGGGTACGGTATACTGAAAATCGTACCCTGCCTAACCCACCATGATCAATATAGTGGGTACATCTCCAAAATCAATTATGTACCTGATTTGAAGAAAATGATTGCAGAATATCTGCCCCCAGAAAGCTTGGATCCTTCATAACTTTTGCACAGGGTATCCAAGTGTCGTGTTCTTGGATGCATTGGAACCTTCTTTCACTTGGCATCAAGAGGATATGAAAATTGGACCAGTCTAATAATACTAACTAAGCACAGTACTAGAAAGTGGTGGTTTGGAGGGTACCCACCTTAATAAATTAATTAAAAAAAGGATGTTTACACTTGGTGTTAGGGGTGATGTTTGCAATGTGAATTTGGTCCAGAAGTAAGTCTAAATTCATCCCTAAGATCCTCAATAACCCCCACTCTTTAACCCCAAGTCTGAACATACCTTTTTTAAGCTTCTACACTGAATAGGGGGTATTAACCCCTAAAGGACTGGCCTTGTGTTTTTGGCAACATAACTTTTTTGGGCAGGTACATGTGAGCGGAGATTTGACTCATTTAGGCTGAATTTTTTTGACAAGGTGCGGACGAGGAATATCTTTGATGCATGCTAAATTTCATTTCATTTGACTATACAAGTAAAAAGTTATGATGCAAAATGTTGTTTGTTTTTCAACTCGGGCAGCTCGGGCAGATCTGAAAAAATCACTTTTTTAAAAAATAAAAATTTTAAATTGGTTTTCTATATTTACATATGTGGGGAAAGCTTTGAATCAATCCATTTTGATCAATGTGATGAAAGTTATGAGGAATTTCAGTTTGTGGGCAGTTAAGGAATTTGTACTCTAAAATAAACTTTGAAGTCCTTTATTTAACTCAATTTTTCATATTTATTGAAAAAAATAAAATCATAGGATGTAGATTGTTTATTACAACATTACAACCATTGGGATTGACATTTTTCAATTCCATAATTAAATTTTTGACAATTTAGTATTTTGAATTATTCTCTACTTCTTTCTACATTCTATTTTTTTCCTATATGTTGTACAATTCCAAATGATTCGAAAATTTTCAAGAACATAGACAACTTGCCTTGAAAAAAGAATCCAAAGATGCACCACCATTTTGGACATTTTTTCATACAAATGTGACCTTCTGAAGTGCTGCTGCCCGGTTTTCTGCAGGGCAAAAAAACTGATTTTTGTCACTTCAAATGTTAATATCTTCCAATCCACGTGGTGGAAAATTTTGAAATTTTTTCCACGTCCTTTCAAAACAACTTACTACAAGATCCTACGGTTACATGTGTTCAAAAATGTTTTTTTTCTTAAATTTGATACTTGTGCTAAAAATGGCAGTTTTGGAACAGTTTTGGTGAAAACATAGTCAAGGAACTTTAGGGGTTAAAGCCGAGGGCCATGCCCTGGGGACCCAAAAATTAAAGGGACTCATTGTACAAAATTATAGATGTTTGAAACATGATGTACATCCACCAGACACTTCAATAACTACTGATGTTCAATAAAGGTAGATATTTATATCATGTGGAATGTCGATCAATTAGTATGGGTCCCCTTATTCAGTGTAGATGCAAAAACAAACATGAAAAAGAAGCCTGCATGCAGTGTCTTTGTGTAAATTAGCATTCTTTGTGGCTTCCTGGTTGTTGTACATGTTATTTCTCTCCAGGGCATGGCCCTCGGGCTTTCCGCCGTTTGTTCTTGATCTTCTTGGAATAAACTCCGGGTTTCAAAAAAAACAAAAACAAAAAACATGAAAAGAATGTGGGCAGGTTCAGAACATGTGTTTTTCTTTGTGTTTGTTTTTCTGCTTCAATCTGTTTTGATGTCACAAAAGGGGGAACCAACCGACCTTTCAGTTTCAAAAACTGAACAATTATTCATTGTCAGCTGCTACTTATTTATTACAAGCTCAACAGGTAACAGAATTAAAGAGAAAGAGAAAGAGAGAGAGAAAGAGAAAGAAAAAGAGAGAGAGAGAGGAAGGGGCTGTAAGTTGCACTTTTGGAAACCAAAAAAATGGTGACCAAAACACAAAGATTTTGCAAAGGAACATGGGCTGGTGGGGGAGTGCACAAAATTGAAGCCTGTCACTACCATATTGGACCATTTTGCTTATCTTTAGTTGAAAGTCTTCACAACATTCTTGAGCATGAGTGACTGGGGTGGTCAGTCTTTACCAGTCAGTCAGTGTTTCTGTTGACAAATTATTTTTGAATAGTAACTTAGCACTGTTGAAAAAGGACGGACATTTGTTTCAAGAAAAAACAAAAGGAGGGGACGGACACTCACCTCCATTTGTATTCTAGTTTTGAACCCTTAAACAATGTCAAGGACGGTTTTTTCCAATGGATGACCAAAAAATCTTCCTATGTAGGACAGAAGTGCAATTGTTCATCCTTGGAATTTTGTACAAAAAACAAAGATTTTGCACAATAGTTTAACCTCCAATGATATATCAGATGATATAGAGGTTGGAAGATGTATGAAGGTTATCTCTAGTTTTAACTCTTTTTTTTGACCGTGTCTCACGAAAATGAGTATATGAATGAGAAACCAATAGGATAATTCAAGTGATTCGAGATCCATTGCACCCAAACAAACTCAAATCTTTAATGAAATCAAATGTGCAATGTGAAAAACAAGTGTGAAATGTTAGAATATCCTTAGCAAATTGAAAGCAAAAGCTAAACAACACCAAATACCAAAGTTCAATTGTCGGTTTTACAACTTTTTTTGGAAAGTAATTGTGAGATTTTAAACTACAGGAATTATGAATTGCATATGAAACAAAATTCACAACAATTGATATCACAATTATAGTCACATGGATTGAAATTTTTTAACTTTATATTACAAGAGAGTTAGAAATTTGAAAGTAAATAGAAGTTCTTTGTTGAATTGCCTACATATCAAATATAAAAGTTTAGTCTCAGAAATTTTGAGGCAATTAGGGATTGAGACATTAAAATAACATATACTACTTTACACAACTTACTCCTAATCAAAATCTACTATACACAATAATTAAATGAATTTGTTGTGTGATTTTTTCCCCAAAATCCAATTTATTTTAGTCTCATTAGCAAAAGCTTGCAAGACTAAAAAACTTTTAAGTTTTGGAATGAAAACCTACTACACAAAAACTTTTTAAAGAAAAATCATAACAAATCATTTTTTTGTAATGAATTTACTCTAAAAAGGTGGAAGTTCTTATTGTAGTTATAAATCACTCCCCCCAATTTCATTTATTGAAAAAATTAAGTCACGAGATTGATGCAAGATCATATTGAGTCATTCCCTAAAAGTTTGTCATGGGGACTTTTGCATATCATAGGTTGGCTTACCTCATATTTATGGTTGTTGATACAATTACAATTAAAGTAGAACAACCTGTTGAGGTAAAAAAATCTATAATAGACACCGAGGGAATGATCCTATTGTGAGGGAAAAATAAATGAAAGTTAGACTACAATCAATGTCTCATGTGATAGTAATGGAGTGATTAGTGACCTCAATGGGAACTTCCAACTCTTTGGTGATAATTCATTGTAGAATTTGACTTTTTTAGGCCTTCCACACTAGGAAAAAATGTGACTACTGAAGGTGAATAAGATGAGTATTATAGATACACTTTTTCTTGGTTTGGGGGTAGAACTAGAGACTCTTTTGAGCATCACACTTCAAAAATTCATAAAAATTCATAATGAAAAAAATAAATTCAATTACTCTCACCATTTCTCACATTTGTATGTATGTGGGATTTTTAAAAATATTCAGCAATGACATGAGGACAAGCTTCTAGTTTTGACCACAATGGTTTGTTTCACCCGTTATGTTTAGTTTAGGATTGAGCATTGAACTCAACCTTAGAAATGGTGTCAATCACCCAATTCCGACAATCATCTATAGGAGCTTCCCATTTTTGCAATGTGAAATGTGAATTAAAACATTACCACGATTGGGATTGCCAATTTTCAATTTCATAACTAAATTCTTAACAATTTAGTATTTTGAATCATTCTCTACTTCTTTCTACTTACTATTTTTTTCCCTATATGTTGTACAATTTCAAATGATCTAAATCTTTTCAAGCATGTAGCCAAATTGACTTGAAAAATAAATCCAAAGAAGCACCACCATTTTGGAATTTTTTTTCATACAAATGTAACCTTGTGAAGTGTAGTTTCTTTTTTGCTAGGCCCAAAAAAAAGGATTTTTGTCCATTCAAATGCTAATATCTTGCAATCTACATGGTGGAAATTTCTGAAATTTTTCCACATCTTTCCAAACCAATTTACTATAAGATCTTGGAGTTATGTATGTCCAAAAATGTAGTTTTTTTCTAAAATTTGGTACTTGTGTTAGAAATGGCAATTTGGGAGTGTTTTTGGTGAAAACATAGTCAAATTCATTTTAGGGTTAAGTCTATTAAAGGCATGGTTCTAGAAATTGTTGGTTTAGGTAGGTTTAGTTGTGAATAGATGCTAGCCTTGTCTAAAACAAGGTGTAGCTTAAGCCAATAAAAGAAGTGCTTTTAGAATGTTGAACTCAAGCTTTTAAAACACTCATCAAACATAATTAATGAGGATGGTGTGTCACTAATTTAATTTGAACATTTTTAAGACAATCATGATTCATGAACCCCACCTACTAATAGTTTTATATTTTTGCACCTAACATGTTTGAAAAAGTCATATCAATGTCAATTCTTATTTGATTAATATGATTCCACTTGTATTTTAGTCAATTCGACAAATTCTTTCTTTGAGAAATACATAAGGGCAACACTAACCTCTAAATGCCCAAGGCCTTTTTTGAGATTTTTAGAATTTACTCTAAATTGAAGAAAATGCCAACATTTAGATTACTTTTATTAATTAAATTTTGAATAGTTATTGTACAAATTCAAACTAGATATGCTAGAGATCACATGGGAAAAGAAAACTCAACAATATCACTTATGGATCAAACGATTATGATGTTTGATCATGAGTGTGTTAAAATTGTGAATTCAAAGTGATTTGAAGTCTTTCAATCTTCTTTTCACATGTCCAAACTAAAAAGTTGGTCACTAAAAACATATGAGGTTAAGGGGCAAAACATGAATAACCCCAATCAATTTACACCTTTTCAAAATCTACTCTACATTTTTTCTATATGAATCTCTAATGTGCTTCTTCCTCCAACTTCTAGTCTATTTGAGTCTCTTTTCTAAGAGCCCCGAACACTGAAAATTCAAGATTTGCAATGGACACCCTTGTGCAAAATCTTGAGAAGAAAAGTCATGATTATTTATTTTCAAAATTGGATCTTTGATGATAATACTAGATTTTGAAAAGAATTTTTCCAAAATATAAACCACTAAAAACAGTAACTTCACAAGGTTTTATTCATCTTCAAAGTTTTGTTGACATGTCTTTGTTGTCATGGTTGTCTCCCACCAGGCCACTTCTGGCTGGTGGTCTTGTATTTTGCCTATTGCAATGAAATTCTGTTTTATTTGTTTAAAAAAAATAAAATTTGTTGACACCAGAATTTGGTGCCTTGGGCATTTCAGGGGTTATGCAAATTGCACAAGATACCAAGATTGCAAATCTGGGTGGTCATAGGTTGTTCTACCTTAAACTTGTGTCATACATTGTCTCCCATTGGCATCACTCAAGACTCACAATTGATGTGTGTTCATGTACAAATGGTGACACTTGTTTTGAATTCAGTTTCACACGAGCTTCGAGAAGATCTAAGTTAAGTGAAGTGAAGTGAAGTCCTTCCTTCAATTTTCTTCTTTGGTCAAATGTATTGAACAACGGTACAAAGGAGCAAAATTAAATTTTGAAAATCTGAGCTTAAGTTGGGCAGAGTGAATGGCAGGATCCAATGGGGATGTGAAGCCTACCTTTGCCAGTAATTTAGTGTAGACTGTATCAGGGGTAGAGGTACCTACAACGGATAACTTAAGCATTTTTTCTTTTGGACACAAATGAAACGGAATTTCATTGCAAAAATAAAAGTACAAACCAGCCAAGCCACAAGTGGCCTGACCAGGGACACGACACAGAGACCAGACAAAAGACCCTTGAGCGACGGATGCAAGGAGAGCAAGCACGCCAAGACACAGCGCAGGGGAGGCTGGATAACTTAAGCATTTCAACATGTTGGATATGGGGAATTTATTGAGAATTTGAGCTCACTGTCAGTGTGCAAAAATAAGGATGAAGATGAATGAAAAAATAAAAATAAAAAATCGTTCATTCTCAAGAATGAATATATTATTCAATATAAATGTGGATTTTTCATTTGAACCCATCTTTGTCTCATAGGTTTAGGGGAAATAATTAGCTTTGGAACATGTTCTTAATCAAGTGTGAGCCAATTGAATTTTTTTCAATCAACAGTAGAGCCAATTGTTGTCTGTTATACAGCCTCCCACTGTATCATTATGAGGGGAAGGGAGGGAGGAAAAAGAGCTAGTAAAGATTTTAAAAATATTGTAAACATTGGATTGTACTCTCCATTTTCTTTGGAATATATATTTATCCTTTCATTTTTTTTCATTTTTTTTAAAACAAATGAAATCTTTTCATTTACAAACAACAACTCGCAACAAAACTTTGTTAACCCCTAAAGGACCAGGGGTGCAAATTACAGTGTTGCAGAAGCCACCTGGTGGCCTTATGGTCCTTTAGGGGTTAAAAGCCTAAGCTTTCTAGTGGTCTAATGTATGTTAGTCAGGTTGCAACAACCTAAGTGAGCTTTGAAGTGCCATCTACACTTAAGCAGAACTAATAATAACTCCATATAAATGCCGCACACTTCTGCTAATTAAGTTAAGTGAGATATCCACTTACAGAGTTCCAGGCTTCTGAGAGTCTGAACTCCTTCATGAATCGTGTTGGCCTTTGACCCACAAAGTCAGACTAAGCTTAAACCTTTGCTTCTTCTCTTTTTTGCTTCTTTTTAAAAAATAAATGAAACGGAATTTCATTGTATCCTTAGCTCCATCTGAAAATTTATAAAATAACAGCAGCTCACTAGAATTTATTTTAGTTTGAAACAGATGGTGGCGATGAATTAAAAGAAAAAAAAAAGGAGTAAGTTACAACTCAATCCGGTTCCATGGGGAGGTTTTTTGGATCGAAGAAAGGAGGGGAGAATTACCAACACCTGAAATTGTCCAAATAAGGTTCTGAGCATGGTTCCTATTTAAACAAGAATTCTTTTGGTTTGGATCTTGTTGGCAGTTGGAGGGGAGTTTTAGATTTTCTTGAAGTTTTTTTTTGACATTGTAAGAATACATTGCGAAATTTCAACGTATTTTGAAATAGGTGTATCCAAAATCACCCCCAGGCACGCATGAATAAATGTTGTATATTTTGGTCAAGAATCTAATTTGAGTTGGTCTAAGAAACAAGTTACAATTAAGTGCAATGACCTTATATAATTTCATTGTGCCTCCAAAATTTAAGCAACTACTTCCACTTTGCTTCACAAACATTTTCCACATAAATAATGTACAAAAATCTTCATCATTTTCTCTTACATGCCTATGGTTCCACAAAACATATAACATCACTTTTACAATAGAGGCAAAAAAGGATTGCTTAGTTTGGAAAAATAACTATAAGAAAGAAACATTTTAGTCAATTTTTCCATAAAGATGTTCATTTCTTTGGACTATGTGGCCTATGTTTTTACTAATGCTAGGTATAGTTTCCTATCAGGAGTTTGTTATATGCAAGTGAGCTCTATGTGCATGCAACAAGAACTACATGAGTTGTGATTGACCATGGGAATTGAGACCTACACAATTCCAACACATAAAGCAATATAATCATGCTTTGCACAAAGCATACTACACAACCCTTTCTCATGTGTTTTCGGCCTTTGAGTAGGTTAGCACTTAGAGGGGTGGTATTTCTAACCCATTGTGGATGCTCTTAGCACTTAACAATGTATGTGCATGAACTTACACTATCAAATTAACCTTGTAACGTCGTTGCGGACACCAAGTGATCGATGGATGACAAGGAATCCTTCTACAAAAGATAGAAGTGCAAAATAATGTCCATCCTTGAAATTTTGTGTGAAAAAAGGGGAGGTATTGCAAATAGTTTGACCTTCAATGAGTGGTCTTGATTTTTTTTAAGCAAATGATTCACAACATACCCAGAAGGATGATTTCCATGGTGACCAGCCCGGCGTTCCACGGTTACATTTGATTTCACACTTAAATTTGCATGCCTTGCGCCAAGATTGCCAGAGCCAGTGATGCCAATTTTCTCAGTGCTTGTGTAAAGTTGTGTGTGAAATACAGATACATATCAAATTGTACACTCTTCACACAACATTCCTTAATTGTCTTTCTTTTTGATGATCATCTGAGTTTGTTACTGCGCACTTCAACTGCACTCAACTCTAACTTTTTTTTTTTCTTTTAAAAACTTTTTCTTACACAAATGAAATGAAATTTCATTGCAAAGAGTGAGAGCCACAAAGTCAATACTAAATGAACATGGAGGACATTAAATCCTCCATTCAAACTGGGTCCCGCAGGGGCCGATTTACCTTGAGGAAAAAGCAGGAATTTTTTATTTTTTGCACGTTATCTTTTTTGCAAATTCGGAATTCATATTTGCAATCAAAGACCCCAAATTAGCTAGAAGAGATCCAAAATATACCCTAGACACGGCTCAAAATAGGGGGTAGTTTCTACTTTTATCCTTGGATAAAACACAAAATGCCCTTGTAGGGCCCAGTTCGAATGGAGGATTTCATGTCCTGCATTGAACATCATCTTGCACAAAATGGGTGGAATTGGAATGGGATTTGACACCTTACTAAGGTAGGAGGTCCATGAATCGACCATTTAAGGGTTGAAATTGAATTTTGGGGAAGTGGAACATCTTGAAATATTTTTTAGGAAATTTTCCTTGAAAGACAAGTGAAATTGGCATCTAATCCAAGTCGTTCCATATTTCTTGGAGCTTTGTGGAATTAGTTACAAATTTTTGAAGTTGAAAAAAAGTAGTCTTTTGTGGTAATCAAAAGCGACCACCTCCTAAAATGTGCAAATTTGGTACATTGTAGAAAGAAAATTGTACCTATAACTCTTGATCACCTTCAATGCCTAGTCAAAGTTCGAGCCTCCTACCTTAGAGGTGTGGTTTAAGAGAAAGAGGATACAAACATAGAAACCATAATAGTATGAAATATCATATCCTTCAATGGCTTTTTCCAAATTTCCAAATTTTATTTTTATTTAATTGATATTTTTTTAAGTTGATTTTCTTGTCTATAAATTTTAAAAATTACATTTACTTATTCCATTTTTCTATGCATCTTTTGTAATTTGATAGAAGAAAAATAAGAGGTAAAATATATTGACCCGTGATATTAAAAATAAGTGCTCACATGAGATTGGGTTGAATGATGTAATCCCTAAGCACCTTGAAGTTCATGTTCTAGATGATGAACATAGTGCTTGTGGATGATGCTTCATCCAAATAGCTTTTGATTTGGCCAAAGGAATGTATGAAGCTTTAAAAACCAACCTTTGTTTACAACAATTTTGATGATATTAGGGTAAACAATATATTTGTATAAATATATTCTTTGATCTTAAACAAAATATACAAACATTTTAATAGAAGATGTGGACATCAAAGGGTTTAAGATATATGTAAGAGCATCTTATACCCAATTGCTTCCCTTATCTTCACTATAGTCCAAGATAACTTGATTGAAATGTTACACATATAGAGATAGGGGACCCAAGCTTGTAGATATATACTAGATAGACATTGATGGACTAAAAATATACTCTAGATTGATCTCATGCACAAAAAATGATTGTGTCTATAGATTTGAAGGCCCTTAGAGGGTCTCAAATTAAATTGTTTATAGAAAAGTGAATTGTTTTTCTTCAATACACCTTGAACTTGTTTTTGTTATTATTAGGGGTCCTAACTTGGTTGGGTCTCTTTTCAATCCTTCAACATCTTCATTTCTTGATTTAAAGATTTGTAAAATGCAAAATATATTTATTAATAATATTTAAACTACATATTTGGGCTCCTTTTCAAATTAAGACAGGAAGAATCCTTGAATTTAATTTTTTGATGGGTAGGTTCGAAATCACACAATCTTATACTAATATGTTTTATATTGTTGTCACCATTTTGCAACAAACCATTTGCTAGTAAAAACATGATCCACATGTGCTCAACTTTAAGACCCATTTAGAGATTAATTCATCATTCATCATTGAGTATATGTGCACCATTTTTCTACCAATGATTATACTTGCCGAATCTCTTTCAAAATCTCTTTTTTTGGTGACTTTGCTAGAAATTATTTTTTCTTCTTCCATGTTATGTTTAGTTTAATATTTGTAAAATCTGAATTTAAAATAATTTTCGAATCTTGTATTGTGTAATGTCATTAAACTGGAAAAAGAATTCAGAAAAGAAGGTTATATCATAAATTTACCTTCTAATTCTCAAAGTTTAATTTGTCTAAGAATTTAAAATTAAAAAAAATAAAGGTGGACGTGTGGAGTTGGCTTTCAAACTGAACTGAAAAGAGAAGACAACCAGCTTTAGAATTCAGAAAAAGAAAGAAGGTGAACAAGCGCAGACAGTGTACTCCTGCTATCGCGTCTTACAGCTTCTGAACTTTGCAGAAGTTTAGCAGCTATGGCGGCGCATCACTCGTCTGACATCGCCTTTGTCTCTCTCGCTCTGGTTGCACTTCCACATTATTCCTGCACCTCTTCATGACGTTCCGTGGAGTTACCAGTCAACACTCCATCAAAGTGCCGCTAGAAGTAGCTAGAACACGATCGCTCACGAGCTGATCCAGGAGCTTCTCACGAGCATCGGCCAATTTTCGGCGCTTTGCTCTTGGTGTCATTCCCGCGCGGTGCTGCTTCCCGGATGATCTTCAAGTTGAAGTTGCCCAGTGAGTGGCTTCGATCATGTGTTGAGCTCCATTTTAGACTTGGCTATGGAATATGGAGATTGAGAGTGTGCTGTATAATACAAATCGTCGTCCTATTCTGCATTTCGGATGTTCTTTGGAGGCGATCGTCGTCTGCCGTAGCATTAAAGCCTTTCTCTGGACCGGCATTGCAACCGAAGTTGACGTGGCCATAGCTCAATTTGGAGGTCGCTGCAACGGCCTTCTTCCTTGCATTAACTGTCTGCATCTAGGTCCTAGGAGCTTACGCACGAAGCTGTTTAGTCTATGTCCGCTGTTTCGTGAACAATAGAAGAGATTTGATTTTGACCTACTAGTTACTCTTCCGCCGTTTGTAGTATCTATGTGCAAGCTTCTTGAACTCGTCATGGCTGCACCTGACGAATTGATTCTAGTCTAGTTCTGTTGTACCTATTGGTGTACTTACAGTGTCCTAGGAGAGCTATACGTAGAGCGTTTTAGATCTGCTTTGGAGTTTCTCATCTGAAATGCTGTGCATTGCTCGGAAGGTTAGTCCTACAGTAGCGCCGATGTTAACCTAAATGCGTTTGGTGTGAAGCGCCGTGATTTTCAGCACTAGTACTTATTCTTTGGCTCCCGCGCATGAGTGTCCTCTCCCTAGTATATTTCGTGCTAATCGGGAATGCCGTACGATTTTGAGTTTCTCCTGCACTTTGCACTCATGGCAATAGCGGAGCCAGCGGTGTTTCTTCGTGCAATGATGTATAGTTGGACATGTCATTGTCACCAGTACTTGTGCCTTCTTGCGTTTCCTCTTTTAAGAAGCCTCGATACTGTCTTCTTGTAACATGCTTGCTTCGCTTTCGTCTTGTGGCACCATTCTCGAGGTTCAACAACGGCCATGGCCATCTCTGTAGCAGTGATCCTTCATTTTGCGCATCCAGAAATACGTTCGAATTTCAGCTCTATTTTTCCCGGGCAATGTGAATGCTATAGATCGTGACACGAGCTTCTCTTAACTTGCAGGGTGCGGCAGTCTTTTGAGAGCCATTTCTTAGAAATTTTGGAAACTAATGAGTAGTGCGTGGAGTCAGTCAGGCGCGGTCACTACGTGGAGTAGACCTAGTGTCTGCTAACTGGACGACTAAACAACTTCGTGATTACAGACGGTGAGTGAGCACTGCTTGGTTTAACGAATGTCATTGTGTCCTATTATTAAGAACTCGAATCGGTATACATTGTTCTTGTTCAAAACATTTTCTTTGATAATCTGAGGATTTTGCATAACATCTAAATGGATGTTTTTTCAAATGTGGTGTTATTTTAGCTGAGATGAATTTGCCGAGCGTAAGCTACGTTTCTCGATGTGGGAAAGCGTCGCGCAGTTGGAGCAACTCCGGTGACAAGGTCCCTTTACACGTCGCACGAAATTGTGGATATCAGCAGTCGAACAAAAATAAAAGTCCAGAGATCAACAATGAGGACTTGGCCTCTGTGTACTCTGACGCTGGAGACACGTTCGCTTCCCGGCCCAGCAATGCTAACTATGAGGATCACCAAGACACAGCAGCAGTTGGCCTCTACAGCAATGCGCAGCAATGCGCAGATTCTGACTCTCGAGATTTCATACTGAAGAGATTCTTGCCTGCAGCTCAGGCTATGGCCGCAAGCGGAGCCAAAACGTCAGTATCATCATCGTCTCTGCCTGCAGAAAACAGGTGACGTCCTGTCATTAGTCATTGTGATGTCTCACAGCAATGCGACTCTGTGGTTATAGGCAGTTACTCCCATTGATTCTTTCTTAAATTTTGAATTATATGCTCGTGTTTTCTGCACATTTTCTCTTATACTAGCTGTGCCATCTTCAAGAGATTTTTCAACTTCAGGACTGTACTCATTTGAAATTATGTAACGTTGTCCAGGCCTCAGAAGAAGCCGAGTACTGCTCCAACTACACGTTTTGGATCCTTTTCGTCAGTGTCAAGCAAAAGCAGAAGTAGATTCATTCATGAAGTGAAGCAAGACGTTCGGTTTGAAGACTTTGACGACGGCTCTGAGGATATCAAGGCATGTGGATTTCCTCTGCACTTAGGGAGGCTGACTCTCCAACACTTCAGATATGGCTTCTGGACTTCAAGATCAAGCAGCCGCAGCAAGTCGCACGACTATATAATAGAGAAGGGCTCTAAGAAAGTGATCGAAGAAGAGGCAACTGATAACTCCGACGAAATGTTCTGGTCAGACGAGGTGAGATTTGCTTAACCTAGTCGCTGAAATTTTTTTTTCAGGTCTGGGTCTTCCATGCGCGTTAATACTTGATTCCATCTCGACAGACACAAAATACCAACCCTTGGTGAATGAGTTTGAAATCTACAGGAGGGTTTCGACGATGCAGTGAGTCAGGTAACGTCATGCCCAAGTGGGATGAATGAACGCGGGGAGTGCAGCAATTCCTCCGAGTTAAGGAAGCGTCTGGGAGTGGAGATGCTACTTGCGGCCCCCGCTCGGCTGCACTCCATGGAGACAGTCCACACACCAGATCATCGAGGATTCTTAGGATTGCCCAAAACATCTAAGCTTACTAGTGGAGAGATTGAACGAGCTCGGCAAGTGGACCGTTTGGGAGCGCGACTATCTCGAATGATAAGCAAGACAAACTACATGGAGTCCCGCAACGTCACTCGGATGAACGAGCACGATGAAAGAGAACCAGGAAGCTCCAGTCACGGTCCCTCAGCAACAACATCTTCCTCCTCCGTGGAAGCTCCAAGAACCAAGTGGGTGGACGCAGTTGCATCTTTGATGCCTCCTCCATCTCCCAAAATGCCTTCAGAATCATGGTTGTCCAACACTCTTCCGCCAGAAAGATTCATGGAAGTGAAAAAGTTGTCCCGCAAGTCTCTCGGCAGCTTTATCCCTATCAAACCTCCGCTCAAGCCCACATCAACTGGGCCGAATAGAGAGGTACATTTTACTAACCACTGCCGATCAGACCTCAGAGTTTAATTTCCTGAATTCTGGATTCTGTAAACCAATCCCTAGCAAACGTCCCTGACATTGCGGTCAAGAGATTTTTATTTGACAGGATTTGCTGACTTTTTTTCAGGAAATTTCGATTCGTCTTCACCAATCGTGCAGCCTAAAGGAACACTTGCAAGGCAGGTACGAAGATATGTAAGAAATTTTTTTCGAGCTGAGAAATTGAGATGTACTCCACTTGCATCATTGTTCAAACGTCAGAGAGTAGTTGATCACTGACAAGCACGTGGGCCATTTGATTGACAATGTGAGTGCTGCTGTTTTTCAGGCAGGTGTTGAGATCGGCAACCATGCAAGCGGTCTAGTTCCATCACTCCCTTGCACAGAAATTTCCGCAGATATGGCACATTTTCGAATTGCATTTTGATGGCAGACTTGGATACTAACTTATCAGCACCGCAGCTCCAAGAGAACTTGCCTGAGATTTCTGACGTACATTTTGCTTAAATTTCTCTACTAGATATCCGCTTAGCAATAGAATAGGAAGGAATCGAATCTACATTATTTTGAGGTGCACGTCCAGTTATACAGGACCTTTCCAAGGCACTCTTACATTGATAAGAAACCTTATTGTATCCATAAAGCTTGTAAATGCATACCATTTTGTCAGTTGTTGATGATGATGATGATGCGGGAACTTAACTTATAAACTTATGGTAAACCTGCTTCAATATTTCATTATGACGTCTTTATGAATATTCTTGAACCGAAAAGATAATTTCTTTGGCCTTGATGGAGCTTCTTCTTCAACCCCTAAAGGACCAAGGTCGTTTTGTTGTTTTTGTCAAAAAACACACTCAAAACTGCCATTTTAGCTGCGTTCACCTAAGAAAACCAAAAAATTGTATTTTTAAGAATCTAACACTAGGATCTTGTACTTTACTTGTCTGAGATCATGTGGTAAAAATTTCATTAAGTTTGACTATACAGATTGGAAGATCTTAACATTCAAAGTTGGAAGAAAAAGTTTTTTGAACAGTCTTACAATTTCAGTTGACTTTCACCATCATTTGTGGAATTTTTTTATGTTGAAGAATTGAGTTGAGTTCTTGCTCCTAGGGTGATGGCGTGGGATGGGGGGTGGCGTGGGTTGGTCGGCTTCGCCTTTAGATTTACAGGTAAAGGAAGAAGGAAAAAAAAAGAAGTTAAAAAATGTTGTCTAGACTTGTAAAGATTTTTGCTGGAGTTTTCACCTTAGGTCCGCTGTACTGTTTCCCTTATCAATGGAAATTGTCCATGTGTTTCCAAAAAAAAAGAAAAGAATTGAGTTGAAAGTCTAGGAATTTTTTTCAGAAAAACAACATTTGATTATCATTCTTTAAGAAATTGTTAATTAGAAGTAGGTCCAAGATTGAAATAAAAACTAAATATTTAGTAGCTCTAAAATGGGATTGAAACACAATAATCCTAATGGTGAGATTGTTCTAGCAAGCAAACTTAACCTTGTCAAACAATTTTTGTTTAAAAACTGTAAAAATTGCATTAAAAAATGAATCCTATAAGTTATAGAGTATTTTTCAAGAAGGTGCTTAGAATGCTTGAAAAATAAGATTGTTTGTAACTTTCTCATTGCTAATCCAAATGGAATGCATCAAAGCTTCACAAGTAGACAAAAATAAGATGTATAAGAAAAAAATTTTAAAAAAGAAATTTCATTTCAAGTTTTTGTAGAATTCTTTTTCTCCCCAACAACATGAAAATTATATTTAAGATGGTATAACTTTTGCTTTTGGGCACCAATTATATTTCCATGAAGCTCATGATTTTTTATATCGTATGAGAAATTTTTGAAAAATTTCACCAAAAATTGAAGTCATAAAAAAATTGCCCGAACTCCTAAGAGTCCCTTGAGGGACTCTTGGTTCTTTAGGGGTTAATAATTCAACTTAACCCCTAAAGGACCGAGGCACATTTTAGGTAGAAATTGTGAAAAGCTGCCACTTTTTAGGGTAGTGAGAAAAAATGACAAAAATAAGTTTTCTTTCAAAATTCAATTGTACAAATTTTTACTAGACTACTATGAGAATATGTGGAAAAAATTTCAGAAACTTTGACCATATGGATTGAAAGATCATAACGTTTGAAGTTAGAAGAAAAAGTTTTTTTCAACCTTGTCCGGCAAGGCCAACACCCTTTAACTCCTTCTAAAGTGAGATTTTTACACTACACATGGTTATTTTTTTTACATTTGGTTCTTGTATAATGTAAGTTACAAAACTACCAAATTTCAAAGTAGAAGAGGTATTTTGCACATGTTGCCCAAAGCTGCCCGAGCTGTTTGAAAAGCTTAGGGTGGCATAACTTTTGATCCGGGCACTTGATTGGAAAAAAATTACATTCCCTCTTAGGGGGTATATGTTCACACCTTGTATCAAAATTTGAAGAATATCCATTGTAAAATGACTTCATACATACCTACCTAAGATTAGCTTCATACGTTCAACAATCATTTGATCCTTTTGGGGTTAATTGTCCAGCAAACACAAGTGCACGTTTTAATTTTGAATCCAAAATATTAGTCACTCATTTGTATGGAGTGGATTTCTTCTATTGTAAAAGAATTTTCTTCATATGTTGAATTCTTTTGGAAGAATACTCTTACGTATTTGTAGTGGGTAGTGGACTACCCGCTATCCAATGAAAATAATCTCAAATATCAATAGCTAATGCCATTAGAGACTATAAGTAAAATTTTATAGTTTACAAAACATGTTCATAGCTTTTAAGTATTTAAAATGTTGAAATTACATTTTTTTGTATTCCAAAATTGCTTCAAATACTAGTCTCCAGAGCAACTCTAAAATCCTCGTCTATATTTATTCATTAACTCATCCAACTATAGGATTCTTTCATTAACTTGTTAGAGTATATCTTCCTAAAATTTGAGAATAAGAACCCCTACTAGTTGCAAGATCATGATTCTTGGATTTCAAAAAGAAGTATTTTCAACTCTTCCCATATGGTTTAATTTATACAAAAATGTATAGATCCTACAACTTGCAACTCTTCAAAATACGTCGAAGAAATAAGTTGAAAATACATATAAAAAATTTGAACAAAAATATTTTATCTAATTCATGCTTGAAAAAAATAGTAAGTGAGATAGTAAGTAGAAAGAAGTAGTAAATGATTTAAAATACTAAAACACTTGCCTAAAAACTAAATGTCTTTGAAAGCAAATTGACAAAAATACTTATATTAAAAAAAAAATTGAAAATGAAAATGGTCGGGGTATTAGGGAAGAGGGGTAAGAGGCCTTTTAAAAATTTCCAAAGACCTTGTTCCCTTCCTTTATTGCTAAGATTTTTTTAGTTTTAATGCTAATTTATCCAAAAACTAAAGATTCAAGTGAAATCTATGTTGACTGACTATTCTAATTTTTGGAAACAAACTTGTATCAAAAACCAATTGGCACAATTGGTTTTTGAAGGACCAGAAATTCACCTTCTAGACCTCCATTTTCTTTTTCCAATCATTTGGATTTGCAAGGTTGATGGAAGTTTCAATTTGCAAATCGTAAAAATTAGCAAGTAAATGTTGGAGATGTTTGTTCTATACCTTGTCTCTATTGAAACTCCATGAAACTTGTTGGTATGCATTATTATCAATCAAAAATTTTAATTTATTTTTGGAGGGATTTTTCCATTATCGTAGATATATTCTAGCATTTTACCATAGTTAATTGCAGTAGTTGACTTCTAAGAAGGCTAACCTATACAACCCAATAAATTTTGAAATTGTATATGTATCCTCTAAGAGACTATTTGCACATAAATTCAATCTCCTTTTTTTTTTTTTTTTCCTTTGCACTTTGAATTGAAGATGTACGTCAATAGTTACCTCATTCTTTGTAAATTGTATGACATTTTTTGATTACTGGAGAATCTTGATGCTTTGATCACACCATTGATTGACCATTTCACTTTTGGAGTGCTCTTTAGTTGAAGATGTATCCTTTTGATCTTTGTTTGAGTATTTTCTTCTTTTGGTTGAGGTTAGAATTTCATCCAAGCATAATTTACTCATTTATTGAGCATGGTGGTAAATTTGTGAGACTTCCTAACTGAGGACCTATATAGAATATGCTAGTCTTTGAGACAACCTACAATCACTTGGAATTGAATTTCTATCACTTTTTAGCCAACAATTCCATACATGGGATTTTTCATCTGTGTAATTTCTAATTTGGTTGGAACCTTCTATCTCTTGGGTTTTGATTTTGTTTTAGTACTATTTCTACCATGAGGTTTCTAGTAATATCTTTCAAATCTTGAGGACCATAATTAGGGTTCGGGTATGTGTATAACACTTGCCCTTTAAACATTTTTTTTGGAATTTTTCTATGTTTACCCTAAAAGGATACTTGTGAGGGTTCAAACCTAACAAAAGAAAAATCAAGACCAAGGTGACAATCTAAGGGCTCATGGATGGCACCAATTTTTCTTTTATCACTAATATAATAAATCATTTGGTAGCTTGATCTTTTATTGGACTCTCGCATGTAGTTGGTAAAAGTGTTGATATTTATAAGACAAAACAATAAATGAGATTTGAGCTATTGATTAGATTGAGTTAGTTGCTACAAATAGTGTCTTGGATAATGGTGTGATGGAGTGATTAGTGATTGTAACAAAAATTTCCACCTTTTTAGTGTAAATGCATCATAGGAAGTGACTATTGTAGGCCTTCATGTTGTGGCCATATTAGGAAATATTGTGACTGTTAGTTTGAGATGGAAGACTTCCAACACTACAAGAAAATAGGCAAATATGCAATTGCGGAGGAATGACTTTTTAACCACAATGACTACAACTCCTGAATTGCACAAATGCTACTTTCTCTACCATGTTCGAGTCATTTCAGAGTCTCATTTGTGACTTGAAGATGAGGAGTGAACAAGGGTCTAGTTTTATCCGCCACTTTCCATTCATAGCATTGTAGACATTCTGATGTGGGCACAGACCCAACATGGAGGTGCAGTTTAAATCTAGTGGACCACTATCATATACTCAAACTAAGGTACACTTGCAAGCTACTACAAAATGACTCTTTGCAATTAATGAATCTGCCTTCACTATAAGAAAATCAACACATATGCAACTACAAAAGAATGACTTCATGTCTAGAATGACTAAAGAATGACTAGGGATCTCTAATTGTACCAACAAATCTTGAAACACAACATCTAAGTTGTCCTACAATTGTTGGTGCAACTGAGAGATGAGGAGTTTATGATGTTGAACCTTCATCCATTGGTTTTCATTCACAACTTTTTCGAACTTCCAATGTGGACTTAAGAAATTCCACCCTCCAATGAAACTATACTAAAGCGTTGTCGTTTATGATAATTGCGCTTCACTCTAGCACAACTACATAATGACTTCCACATCATTGCATTGTACCAAAAGGCTTCTCCCTTGTCATTAATTTTATGTTTTCATTTCTTTTTCTTTTCCCAGATTTCTTCATTCAATTGTAGTGACTAATTGTACACTAGAAATAGAGCAATTGCTTCTATTCCTTTCCTGGGTAGATAAAGCATAAGTATAATATGATCATGACAAGTTAAATACTTGTTTGCTTGAACCGTTACTGACTTTAATTTCTTTTCATTCTATGGAAATTAAGTATATAATCCCTACCTCCCATCCATATATGATTAGGAGGATTTTTGGATAGATCTCATAAATCCTATGACGCATGGTATGTGAACTTAAGATGTCATAGCCTTTCGATTTCAATGAATTATTGGTCATATTAAAACAACCACATTGGTAGTTGAACCAATATATAGGCTCATTGATACTGCTCACCAATTTGAGTGAGCTAAGGCCTACACATGCGGAAATCAAGTTTTTTGAAACTTGCTTTTAATATTTTGTATTGTTGTAATACAATAATTCAAGTCTTAAAGTACTTTATGTTTAGTTTTGCCCTCAACTATTCTAGTGTTATTTTGACCTATTGTTGCTGAGTGAAGGCTTTGGGGTTTTACTACAATTCCTTTGTAATTGTTCTATTGATTTGTGTTTGGTATTACTTCCTTTGTTGAGTAGTCTCTGGGAACTAAGAAACATGGTGACTTCTTCATAGTGCCCTATGTGCAACTAGGTGGTTAGTTTGGCTTATGTGGTAGTAATCTTAGAATTGTTGGTATAATTTTTTGCTCCTTGTGAAGGCTATAACATCCGTTTGTGGGCTAAAGACCCCCATTGCACCTCACTAACCTTACTTTCTTGTGTGTGTTTTGGAATGGGCACAGGTGAGGTCCACAACCTTTTGGAGGAATTTTTGATACCTTTCAAAAAATCTCTTTGGCTACCTTCTCATATGACGTTATTTGTTTTTGTTTCACTACACTTAGAAAGGATAAGACAAAGGAAAGCTTGGTACATGCTTTTAAAGAATAGGTAGTCTTTCAAGGCATAAACTTGTTGATACTTGCACTTTATATGACCAAATACTAGTCATACATCTTGCAAATTGCATATTTTTGGTATTTTTTGGCATTATGAATTTTGATAAAATAAATTATATAGAAGTTCTTGGATGACATGACTATATTATTTGATTATAAGCTATGATTAGATCTATTATGATCTAAAAGTTTGATTCTTTATGAATAGATAAAATTAGATTATTGCCTGTTCTAGAGGATGTTCTTGAAAGTGCACTTTTTAAGTCTTTCTAATTTTTCTATTATTTGTTTATCTTATCTTATCTTATCTTATTTATTTATTCCAATAGTAGACTACTTTTGTCTTTTGCTTTGAAATCATGCATTGCAAGTGGCCTTTTTTCTTTGTTGGTGTATACTATTTTCTTCCTCATGTCCATTATATGATTAACTTAAACTTCTATTGGTATGCCAAAAATGATTTCTAAAAATTTGCACCATTGACATTACACTACTTTTGAACGCTTTATATGATTCACATTTGATTTACTAGGGGTTTCAATAAACATGCAATAAGGTATTTTGATGGGGTCCTCCACAATCGTTAAGTCTCGTTTTTCTTTTATGTAGATGACAACATTGCCTCTCTAGACTACAAAATGACTTTCTGCAACTGTTGAATGACTACTCAAAAGTCTCAGACTATTGCGCACCCACTCTACTATTGCTTTGATGCCCTATGCATTATGATTCATTGTGCAATTTGCAAACATTTTCTACAAACATCATTATACTTTCTCTTCATGAAATGAAGAGACCTAGGACAATTGCATACATTGTTGTTCTAGAGAAGTCAAATAATTAGGTGGCTCTAGTATTCTTCTTGTACCAAACTACCAATCCTTTCTAATCCGTTTATCAAATTTGTCTATAACTTTTGATTTGAGGCTTGAAATCTTAAACAAATTTTTAAAGATGAAAGTGAGATTGGTTTCTCAACTTTTATTAGTTCAAAGTTTTTTGAAAAAAATTAATCTACTATGCCTAAATGTGGTATGAAATATTACTTTTCACACAATATTAATTCTTGAGTTGTACAAATTCCCATATGGTTTGTCTCGCCTCCTACCACCCCACTTGCATAAAATGCTTGTCAATTCATCTTTCCATACTCACACACTAAGTGACTTTGATAGCCATGCATCAAATCTACCAAATATGGCATATGGTGTATTGTTTATGAAATGTTGTGTGTGGTGTATCATTGTGGAACTTTGAATGTACTCATGTGTGACTACAAGATGACTATTTGTGCAATAGTCATTACACTCCTTTTTACATACATTGTTGCAACCTAAAAATGACAGGAAAATGACTTTCTATGTCCTTCAAGAGTGATCTAATTTCTAAATCCATGTCACTTCAATATGACTACACAATGACTTATCAAGTGTTAGTCCATCTAAATAGCGCAAAGACTCCATCACAACTTCTAAATGACTATATAATGACTTCTGACATGGCAATACTAGTCATCAAAGTAGAATATCATCATGACTAAAGAATGATTTGGAAATGATTGGACATGTAGACCTTCTTGGGAAATGAGAGATTGCCATGTCACCTAATGTTAGGGTGTGTGCCCAACACACAACGTTGCCACCTTACTTTCCACTTATGGTTGTATCATCCTTTGTACATCCAAGGTAGAAATGAATGGTAATAATACAATTGTAGTCATTTACCTAAACAACTTGACCACAATGACTCTAGGGCCTTTGAAGTCATTTTATAGTCAAATGTGTCTATAATGACTAGTTTGTAGTCATTTTTGCAAGTCATTTTTTCCCTCATTCTTTTTAGTACAATAACTTTGAACAAGTTGCAAATTCTCTATTTTGTAGACAATTTTTACATGGTTAGCAAGTTGGGTTCATGAGCACTTATGAGTTCATATTTTTTCTACTATATTACAATGGCTTGTGAAGTGGATCAGCTACTGCCCTCATTTGTTGTTTTTTACCTTGGTCCAAAGATGACTCTTTACTATTTCTTCAAAAGGGGCATACAAAAATCTTATCAATTAATTAACCACCCCTACAAAAAAGAAAATTAAAAAATAAAACACCTCATTCACCCACCCATCTTTCAAAACCAAAACCAAATAAACTTCGATACAAACATGATATATAGAATATATAGAGAAAATATATGGAATTTATATAGAATATATATGAAGTACATATAGGAATGATAGACAAAATATGGATGTTATATGGAGTATTGATATGGTAAGACATACATGTATATGTACGTGATACAGGATGTGGTTGTTAATCCTATATTATTTGTAATCTAGCATATTATGAAAAGATATAGATTTGGAGGGGAATGAAAAAAAATATTGATAGGGGGTATTAATTCACACACTTATTAAGTGGATGGATAGTGATCCCTCCAAAGGGACACCTCACATTCACTATACTACTATTTTGGGCAAATGAGAAAGAGCATGTCCATCTAATTTCCTTTCAATTTGGACCTCCATGACACTTTTTCTTTCTTTTTCAGATTTTTTAGCTTCTTCAATAAGTTAATTTTAATTTTTTTTTGAAAGTTTGTGGAGAATGTGGGTGGGAGATCCAAAGTAGAATAGTCTTGGGGTTCATCCACCCTACTAAGCTCTTTG